>PVKA01007807.1:0-45570 GCA_004027165.1 Ctenomys sociabilis | reverse complement strand
ACACCTTCTCATCCTTGGAGGAGAGGACCTTTTCCTTTCTAAAATATGAAAATACCTGAGGATGTTAAGAAAGACAAGACACAATAGAAGAAAGAGGAAAAGAGGCCAAGAGTCTGCCTAAAACTGATCTCTAAAGGATGAGGCTTTTTGTCATGTGCATTACTAAAACTGCCTTCAATTTAGGGCATAATCTTCCAGATCATGCACGGATGTGTATCTGTCCTGTGATATAGTAACTATGATATATGATATCTATCTGAAATATGATATCTATCTGCCTATCTATCTATCTATCTATCTATCAATCTATCTATCTATCTATTTGCTATTTTGGATTTGTTATATTTAATCAGATAGAAAAAATTGTCCTCTATATGCATAAAGATGTATATCCTCTAAAATATAAATGTTACATATTAGTAGCGCATAAATATTACATTTTAGGTAAATACAAGTAAGTGTCTCTTATGTATATGTGCATACACATACACACACATACAGATGCACACTCAATGCTTCCTTTTGCCAGTGCTATCCTTTGACAAATTCTTTAAAGGGCAACTTCTGGGCTGGCCAAATAGCTCAGCAGCTTAAAGTGCCTGCAAGCAGGTGCAGGGGCTATGGGATTCAATCCCTAGGCCTGCCAAGCCAATCTTGCCCCCGGGGCACACTGAGATAGCAGTTGAGACTGGGCATGGTGGTGTGTGCCTGTAATCCCAGCTCTTGCAAGGCTGGAAGCTGGTGGATCACCATGAGTCTGATCTAATAGTGAGACCCTGAGCACCCTGTAGACCCTTCCCTAATATATATATATAAAGCTATTCTAAACTATGGATAGTTCATGTGACCAACTTTTTCCACAAATGTAAATAGGAGAATGACTCAGAGCTATGCCTCCAGCTGCTAGCTCATCTTTATAGGCAGTTGATAATGATGGACTGAGCAGTCACATGTCAGCATAAACTGATGCAACCCTTCACACCATGGGAATAATTAGAGCTCCAGTTAAAAGTGCTCTTGCAGCACATGCTAAATCAATGACAGGAATACTTCAGCCTTGAGCAGTCTCAATAGTGCTTATCATTGCAAGTTGGGATTCTTTGAGGAGGGAGGGGTGCCTGAATCACTACAAATACTGTTCTGTTCAATCCCATCCTAGAGAGAAGCCTGATTTTCCACTGTATTCCCTGGAACTCAGGGCCTAACTCCACCATCTGATTCCCATAGAGGCCTGGACAAATTCTACCACCATTTCTAAGTAGAAAAAGGATATTTCACATGTTCAATGCAAACTCAATAACCGAGATTTTACTGCTTATAGAACTTATTTTTAGTGGGATAAATTGTAAAATTAACAATGAAAATAGGGGCCAGAGAGATGGTTCGGTTGAATAAGTACTTCCCTGGCAAGCGCAAAGGCCTGAGTTCAATCTCGAGTTCCGCAAAAATAAGAACAAAACAAAACAAACAAACAAAAAAGAACAAGGAAAATAGTTCCTTCATAATTTTAGATCAATTTTTTTTTTTAAATCACACACTAAATAATTATGGTAAGTACCAGAATTTAAAAAAAGAAAAACAAACCACTGTTGTGATAAAAAAACAAGCAGGACTACCTCTGAAGACCACTTTCTCCAGAAATTTGAAGGAAAATAAGAAATTGCTAAGAGCCATGGGAAAGAGCTACAAGAATGGATATTAAGTCCCAAGGCCATAAGGCAGGAGCAAGCTTGGCTTATGTAGACATCCCCAGAGGACAGTGAGCCTACAGCTTCATAGAGGAGGGGGAAAGCAGGATGAATGGAGCAGAAAATGAGGAAAGATGGAAATGGAGACAGCCTGGCTCCACTTAGTCCTATCCAACTTCTCCAGTTAGGCTGAGGGCACTCTCATCCAACAGCAGTCTTGTTGCCTCTCTCAAAGGGAGATGCAGAGGTCTCTCTTGCCAAGTTTAAGAAAGGGGGGAAGGTCTTATCTTTCTTACTCTAGAACAACCTTAGCATGAATAATCCTGCCTCTAATGATAAACAACTCATTAGAGAATGAAAGCCTCTTCACAGAAAAATCATCACAAATTATCTAGCCACCTTACTTACAAACTGAAAACTTACATTTGGAGAAAATAATCTAAAATATATTGCTTGGCACCCTTATTATTTTGGACCAAATAAAACTGACAGTTTATAAGCTAGTACAGCCACTTGGCAACCTGAAAATGATTCTGCACTGATATTTACCTTAATATTAATTCCTGAGGTCTTTCAAAGGCCACTATAAAACTCACCTAATCCTAGTGTAAATGTTCTGTAAGCATATGATAAATTGCCAATCTAGCGACAATTTTAAAAATGCAAATGAAAAAATTAAATTCAGCCTTGATTATAACTAAAGATATATATAACTCAAAACATTATAATTTTATTATTATTAAGCATTTTAGCTATCAGATTAGTGGAAATTTAAGATTTGCTATTATCCAATGTCGACAAAAATGTAAAGATTGTGTTTCCAAATATTGCCACAGATCATGTTTGTTGATATGTCATTTCAAAGCATATTTTGGTAACAATTATCACATTTTAACACTCAGTAATTGTACTTTTATTTCTTGGAACTGGGGATTGAACTCAGGCCCTTGCGCTTGCCAGGGAAGCACTTATTCCACTGAGCCATCTTCCCGGCCCCAGTAATTGTCCTTTGAGACAGTAATTTTTCTATTAAGAATTTAATTTCTGGAAAAAACCCAGGAAAATATGGGAAGATACATACAAAAGATACATAAAAAGTTTAAACTTTTACCTTCCTGCCTACCTACCTACCTACAGGCAAAGGTTGACTATAACCCAGGTTATAGGAACTTACAATTCCCTAAAGAAATCTAAGCATCTCAGTTCTACAGAGTACAAGTAATTACCATTCTCCTACCATTGAAGTTTATCTCTTACCAATGGATACACATAGAGGGAAAATGCAGGATTCTTCCCTTATTTTGATCTCCTTTTCTAATAATCTATTAAAGCTCACATATATGGATCTTAGAGAAGCCATACTGATTAAGCCCCTGTGTCTTAGAGAATTCCACAGTTGGAACTTTCCCGTAGAACAGTAGAATTTGTAGATTATCTCTGCAGTAGCTGTTTCTTCTAATCACTTTTTTATAGGAGTCAGTCAGCCTTCTCTCTGCAATATGTCAAAATCCAGTTTTATCCACAGAACCAAGAGTATCCTCTGATTAGCCAAGTCCTGTCAAGTTTATAGATTCTTTTTCCTGTGATTGGTCCAGAAGCCAAAGTACAGTCTTCTAACCAATCCAAACCATACACTCAGAAAGGCCTTTATGCTCGGATGGATGGTTCATCCTCTTGAGTTGTCCCAGTTGATGCCAGTAGTCATATTGTTGCAGGCAGTAGAGTTAGATAGAAATATTTTTTAGGCAGTCAGTTAGGGCCAGGCCCTGGAAAGAAATAATAACAGGAAACAAGATATCTGCAACTCTGGGGAGGAATGGAAGCTCCTGCTGTGAACCAGACCTAAAGGCCAAAACAGATGCTAAAAGAGTAACACCAGAGATTGATATTCTAAGTAGGTAGCAACACCTAAAAAGACTCAAGTGAGTTACTAGCCCAACCCCCACCCTATTCATGCCTGATTACTACATGCCCACCCGTTTACTACGTGACTCCCTTCCCCATTTGGTCAGGGGCCTAATCAACTTTACCTGAACAATGGTGCTTGTAATCCCATTGGTTGATTATAGTTTTGTCCCACCCCACATCCACCTAAGCGAGACTCCTTCTCTACCTTATTCCCACATGGTTTTGCCCTATAAAGATACCTGGAAAGAGGCAGTTACCTGGGCAACCCACTGGGGAACCCCTTCTGTCCCTCTCCGATAGAAGCTTTTCTATCCAATAAAGTTTTTTCCTTAACCTCCGTTTGTTCCTAAAATTCATTCTTTGGTTTTAGAGAACACAAATTCATCAAGGTCAGGTTAGGAGTTTTACTTCCCTGTATCAATATTGCAGACAAAAGGAAGTTACCTAGGAACTAATCTACTGTAAACAAAAGCAAAGATAAGCAAATTCCAAGAAAAAAGCCAAAGACTTGATAATACCATACCTGCAGCCCAAATTACATCTAAATTTCTGATTATGAAAGACAATGTTATTGTTTATTTCCATTTGACTGGTTTATTGATACACAAATAATTATTTTCAAATTGAGACATTTTTGTGCTCTGGGTTTTAATAAACGTTTTAATTGAAAGCAACGTTTTACCTGGCTTAGAATGAAATCAACAGCAGCATGATTTTTGCATTATAAAACAATAGTAATTAGTATAGTATTTGAGAAATCTTTTTTTTTTTTTTTTTTTTTTTTGTCTTTTTGAGACAGGGTCTCACTATGCAGTTCAGGCTGGCCTCGAGCTCACTTTGTAGCTCAGGCTGGTCTCGAACTCACAACAATCCTCCTGTCTCACAACATTACAGTATCTATGGCAGACGGTGAAAAGGAAGTATTGCAGGAAGCAAATTTATAATGCTAAGAAAAGTCACAGATATTCTTTTTAAAAAGAAATTTTACAAAGTAAATATTTTATGAAACATATGCCACAATTACACTCCTGTAAATATTGCAAATATTTCATCAA
Source organism: Ctenomys sociabilis (assembly GCA_004027165.1). Taxonomy (NCBI): domain Eukaryota; kingdom Metazoa; phylum Chordata; class Mammalia; order Rodentia; family Ctenomyidae; genus Ctenomys; species Ctenomys sociabilis. The sequence goes on along the minus strand of PVKA01007807.1, from coordinate 40,919 downwards.
AAGAAAAATTACATGCATTTAAAATGCATATTCTCCTTGACAATTTTAGCTTTTTTACAATGTTTCCATCTAAGTTACTAGCGACAACTCCTAGCCATTATGCACCCATCCCTGATAGTTTGATTACATTCTGTCTAATTTGTGGATTTTCCAGGCTATCTAAAATAGAATGCTAATAGATTTTGTTGGTACTAATGATATGTTAAGCATCTGTTACCAGGTTTTGGAGTGCTGGGATCTCCTAAGGTTTTCCTATCTTGAACTTAAATTTGGACAAAACAACTACAAAATGTAGTGAAGTTTTATGTTTACTAAAGGTAGCAAAAGTATGTACTCTGCAGAACAAATTTGGGCTAAGTAAAAATAGGAGAAAAAAATACACTCTACATCATGAAAGCCACGTACTGTGAAAGAGCCCAGCAGCCCAAAATTCAGTGGCACTGTCTTTGGATCTTCCACTGGCCTGGCTGGCCACAGGTCTATGCCTTCCTATCAAAATCCTGCTTGAGTTCTTACAAGAAAAAGTGAAGATAGCACCCTCTGATTAGATCAATGTGCAGGGATTTGAGAAATGTCCTGCCCATGCATCTTGGGACTTTGTAATTAACAAGTCACCTTGCTTTCCAAGCCAGCCTTCCACTCCCTAATCTCTTGACTCACATCCATATCAGAAGAATTATTTTTCAATTTCTCATACGTCCTCCACTGTGTGCTCACAAATACATACATGCAGAGGCTGGTGTTTGTCACTAGACAGGTCCATGAAAGTCCCCAAATTGGGGATGGGGGACTTTGATGTACTCCACCCAAGGGGAAGCTTACAGGTTTACTCATTTTCTTTAAAGATTCATTTTACTCATTTTCTTTAAATGAGTCATTTTCTTTAAAGAAAATGAGTCAAAATTTGTGAAGATGAGGCATAAAGATATTTCTTAGGCAGAATTTTCAAAGTATACACTCAAAGGATAGAATGCAAGTATACCAGAGGGAGAGTGGACTCCTGCTAGGTATATTTATAGGGATTTGGGAATAGAAATATGTGGAACTTGTATATTTATAGAAAAATGAGGTAGAATTTACAGATTGAAAAGAGAGAGCACTCTTCTTTTTTAATAAATTTATTGAGAAACAAATAGCAATAAGAGTTTCAAAACAAGTCAGTAGGACAGTTTAATTAATATATTGCATATTGTTGTTTTCATAGTGATTATTCATAGAACAAGATGTACACATGATGTCCTTTCCAAACACTATTAGTAAATATCTTTCTTCTCTGAATTAAGAGGAAGTAGCTGTATATCTATCCTATTTTGTATATACAGATACAAAATGGTCCTTCATTTATATCCCCTTTTTTTGTTTAGTTTTGTCAGAGATGGATATACCATTGCCATTTAAATATTGTAGGTGCATGAATTCAGAAAAATAATTCAATATAGTCCAGTAGTCCATAACATTTATGGGTTATCCATAAAACAGGCAATTTCTGAAGCTGTTGACTTGAGCCTTTTACATATTAATATGGCTTTCCTTTTTATGCCTCGTTATTATACTTTTCTGCTGGATGGTTAAGACCGAGATAAAGCAAGACCTAAATAACAAGAAATGTAACTTCTGTATTTGACAAACTCAATCAAATGCCCTCAGGATTTACCATGAAACGGTGTACCACAGTTTGTAGATCCTTGGGCAGTGTCAACCATGTGGATAAGTCACAGCCATTGCTTGAACAACTGAGAGGACTTTCTTCATGAAAAGGGTGATGGCTCATGTATAGGCAACAGCTATGACAAGTGATAGAGTCCACTTACAATGACAGGCCCATTTTATAAGTAAAGAGGGCTGGTCTATACACTAGTGAAAATGGCTCATGTATAGGAAGAGAATGACTCAGGCTTATTGTGTCTCTTAAGACTAGGAGTTTTTTAAAAACTGGATTTAAAGTTGTAGTCATTATAAAAGTACAATTTTATAATTATGATTTTCCTTGTCTCTTTTCTTCAGTCCTCCTGTGTGCCCACATATGTAATCATACATACATACTGGGGCTATTGTTTCTTCCAAGTATGACTAATTCATTCAATTCACATATTCTGAAAGATATGTTCATAACCTTCCATACTTTTTTTTGCCAGGTATTTCTTGATAGACAGCTCAAACTTCTGAATTAAAGATTAGCTACAGCTGATAAAGTAAATAGTTTCACAAACATTGAGGAAACAATGAGGTTTTTATTACCCATGGAGAACAAAAGCAAACAATTCAAACTAACTACTTGGATTTTATAATGAAAAACTCCTTGCACCTCCAGTTCAAACATAGAACTCGATTCTTTCCAGAGCATTCTGTTCTCTAGTGGGAGCCGCTCTTGGAAAGGTGGTATTTGATGTGAATTCCAACCCGAAAATCGATTGATTATTCAGCCAGTTTTTTTACAGCTGCTCCAGCCTTGATTGTAGATTGCCTATTAATAGTTGTAATGGTAATGAAACTAGAGGAATGAGTGAGGCCCCCATTGATTTATATCAGGAATTGAAATCTGCTTGGCTGACTGGTGATTTATACCATTTTAAAAAAGTGTCCCCTTTAATATGGAAGAAGGATGCTACATTTCTTACAAGGGAAAATGCTATTGATATGTCAACAGACTAGTATTTAGCAAGTCATCTCTTTCCAGCATGCTCTACACATTTTAAGAATTTGGGAGTCATTTGCATTATAAAAAGTAAATGTTGTCTGGGCATCCTTTTGTATGTCTCAGGAATCAGAGCTGTTGTTTGTTATATTTGAAATTTCTGCTGCTGTTTATTTTAGCTCCTCTTGCAAGCAAATGCTAGACTTTTTTTTTTTTTTTTTTTTTAATGCATTTAACACAGGGTCTATAGGATCTCACAACACAGATCAGACTTGTAGTGATCCTTCTTGTTTTTCAGCCTCCCAAGTACTGGGATTACAGGTGTGTGCTACCACACCCAGTCTCCACCCCTCTCAGCATGCCTCTGGGGCAGGGCTGGCACCCAAGCCCTGGGATCAAATCCCCAGCCACTTTGTCTGACTCAGCAGGTAATTTAATCCATTGAGCTATCTGGCTGGCCTGGACAATGTTTTCTCATAAAAAGGTTTTTTTTGTTTGTTTGCTTTTTTGGTTGGCTCAGGGGGTGGGTCTGGTCAGGCATGTGGAGCTGGGGATCCAACCACGGTATCCTGCACCTGACTGTATTTGCATAAGCAGGTGCTTAAACAAATGAGCTAACCAGCAGGACTCCAGGTTTACAATAAAAAAAGGACTTTTTAAATTTTTACCATTTATTCTTGCCAATAAATTCCACATTGATAGTAAAATTTTCTGTGTCACTTAAAAAATGCTGACAGTTCATACAATTCTATTGAATAGGAATAGATATTTCTAGTCAAAATAAAGGTCTGATCATTTCTTCTTGTGTATTAGGATTTGTTGTTGTGTTGCCATTGTTATAGCAGAAGTATTACTGAGTTCTCCTAGTTACCCCTATCCATTGTCAATTTCTTTTCTTCCAGGATTGCTTGAGTTACTGTGTGTGACAGCTCCCTTGCCTTAGCTGCACACAGTTGGGACACAGGAAAGAGACGATCCAACACTGATATGTCAGGTGGCCGGTTCTTTCTGTCTTCTCGTTCTGAATCTTTTCTTATTTTAGGTGTGGAAAGTTTCATCTTCCAAGTAGTGATCTCATAGTAACAAGATGGTTGTTTATTTTAGTTTACAAGATTTTTCCAGGTACAGAAGTTATAGAAGTTTGAAAAGAACAAAGCATCACACAAGTTGAACCTATTCATTTTTGAAAGCTTTCTTGGAAATTGCACCAGAAAACACCTAAATATAGTTTTAGGGCAAACCCCCAGGTTTGGGAATCCCAGCAGATCAGGCTTGGCCACCTGTCCCAAAGTAAAGAATGGTAGAGAGATGAAAAGGAGCTTTAATCAGCATGGGCATTCTGGGCAGAACCTGTGGCCAATAATCTCCTTGATCAAAAAATGTGGGACACCACTGAGTTACAGAATGTTACAGTACAGGTTCTCTTACCTTCTGAGTCGTCACTGAAATTGAAGGGTGATGGCCAAGATGTTGGCTATTCCTGTTGCCCTTATTTTTCTCTAATGTTTTGGTCTGCAAACTTAAGTTGTTAATCCTCCAGAAGAGAAGCTGAATGATATTAATTCCATATAACATAAGCAGTTGAGTTTAACCTTACTACCTGTCTGAATATCAAACATCTTAGACATACCATGGAACAGGTATTGTCCATCAAGTATTGATATATTAAACTTTAAATCCCTACAGAATGTAGAAAAAGAGCAAAAAAAAAAAATTAAAAAATAGGAATAAAAAAACATATTTTTACACAGAAATTTAGAAATCTAACCATGCACAGCAATATAGCAGGACAGTCCTGCTACACAAAAATGAAAAAAAAAAAAAAGACATTTATTCTTGTCTCTTTTTCTCATTTATTATTCTTTTTAAAAAAACAAATATTTACTTGAGAGACAGTGTGGCAGTAATTTGTATGACATGAAAAGCAGTATGCATTTAGAAGACCAAATGACAGACTTTCCAAGCAAGACCTTAGTATTACACATTGCTATCTTCAGTGCAGTTGTTCAGTTCACAGGTATCAACATATATAGTTAATAGGTTGAGAATCCTACCAATTAACTGCTATTTTCAAAAACCTGCTAAAGATGCATAGGCTCATTGCCTTAATTATCTTTTTTATATAAATGTATGGCTTTGCCCCTGTCATGTTTCATAGCTTTTCTCCTTGCCCTCTCTTCATTGTTCAATCCTTAAGTTCTTGGGCCAGGAAGATAGCTCAGTAGAATAAACACTTGCCTGACAAGTGCAAGGGTCTGAGTTCAATTCCTGGTTCCAGGAAGAAAAAATCTTAAACTCACTTTCCTCTTAATTGTGTTATACCTTTCTATTTTTATTTCTTCCTTTGAGTTCTTATACTAGGGAGACTATATGATATTTACACATGTAGGTCTGGTTTATTTCACATAGGAGTATATCTTCAAGTGGCATCCACTTAAATATAAAGGCTTTGAGTTAATCATTCTTTACAGCAAATTACTACTCCATTGTACAAAAATAGAACATCTTTTTCATACATTCCTCAGGTGATAGACATCTTGGTTTGCCTATCACAAATTGTGCTGGCTTGAACCTAAGTACACACATACCACTATGATATGATGTTTTCAGTTCCTCTGACAAAATTTCCAGTAGGGAATAGGTGGTTTGAATAGTCCAGTTTGAATGGGTCTATTCTGATTCCAAATAAATTTTAGAAATGATTTCTCTAGGTCTGTTGGTGATACTTTGATAGAGATTGCTTTAAATCTGTGTAACAATTTTGAGAGTATGGCCATCTTCACTATAATGGTTCTTCCTGTCCAGGAGCACATAATATCTTTCCATATTCTGAAATTCTCCACAATCTATTTTTTCAGAATATTGTAGTTTTCATTGAATACATCTTTGACTTGTTTTAGTTAGATTAATTCCTGAGTATTTCATTTTCTGCAATAGCAGTGCTATTGTAAAAGGTTCTGTGGCTCTAATTTCCCTCTGAGTATGTTTGTTACCTGTATTGAGGAATGCTATTGACTTTTGAGTATTGACTCCATATTCTGCTATGCTACTGAATTTGTGCAGTAATTCTAGTAGTATCTTGGTGGAGCTTTTTGGGTTTTCCAAATAGAGTGTCATGTCATCTGCAAATAATGAAATTTAACTTCTTCTTCACCTATTCTTATTTATTTTATTTGTTGTTCTTTATCTAATAGCTCTACCTAATGGTTACAGAACTACATTGAATGTTAGTGGTGATCCTTCTCTTGTACCAGATCTAAGAGTAAAAGATTTCAGTTTTTCCCATTTAGAATTATGTTAGCCATTGGATTTTCATCAATGCCTTTTATCAAATTGAGGTAGAGGTCATCTATTCCAATATTCTGTAGGACTGTGAACATGAATGAGGGTTGGACTTTGTCAAAAAGCCTTTTTTGCATCAATGGAGATGACCATGTAATTTTTGGATTTGGTTCTATTGACATAGTGTATTACATTTATAGATTTGCATATATTGAACTCTGGTTCCATCCCTGGGATGAATCTTTCCTGGTCATGATATACAATCTTCTTAATGATTTGCTGTATTCTATTTGCTTGGATTTTATTGTGGATTTTTGCATGTATGTTCATGAAAGTGATTGGCTTGTAGTTCTCTTTTTTATTTGTGTCTTTCCCTGGTTTTTCTTTCAGTGTAATACTTGCCTCCAGGAATGATTTTGGGAGGAGTGCTTCCAGTGCACTTTCACTGAAGAGTTTGAGGAATATTGTGATTTTTTTTTTTTCTGGAATCAGGGATTGAACTCAGACCCTTGCACTTGCCAGGGAAGCACTTATTCTACTAAACCATCTCTCCAGACCCCAGAGTATTGGGATTAAGTCTTCTGTAAATTTCTTGAAGAACTCAGCTGTGAATCCATCAGGACCTGACTTTACTTTGTCATAGATTTTTTTTTTTTATTACATTTTCTATTTTATTGGCTGTTATTGGGTTATTGAGAGTTACTGTATCTTCTAGATTCAGTTTTGGTAATTTGTATCTTTCTAGGTATCTGCCCATTTCTTCTATAAGATTCTATTCTGTAAGAATAGAGATTCTCAAACTAGCTATTAATGATCTGGATTTCCCCTGGGTCTATTGTAATTTCAACCTTTTCATTCCTTATTTGAACTTTTTTCTTTCTTCTTTTGGATGAGGTTAGCTAGGGACTTATCAATTTTATTTAAATTTTCTAAGAACCAGGTTTTTGATTTGTTAATTCTTTGAATTGCCTTCTTCATCTTAACTGAATTAATTTCTGCTCTAATCTTTATAATTTCCTCTGGTCTTTGGGTTTTGGTTTGGTTTGCTCTTCCTTTTCTAGACATTTGAGGTACAGTATAAGGGTATTTATTTGTTCCTGTTTTGTTTTCTTAATGTGTGAGTTCACAGCTATAAATTTCCCTCCAAGAACTGCTTTTATCGTTCCATAACTTCTGATAAGTTGTGCTTGAGTTTTCATTGAAATGTAGATATTGTTGAATTTGTTTAGTTTCATCTGTAACCTAGTGGCTGCTGAGCAGGGTGTTGTGTAGTTTCGCTGAGAGGGTTTTTCTGTTTTCTTTTTTCTTTGATTTCCACTTATATTGTACTGTGGTCAGATAATGCGCATGTGATAATTTCTGTTTTCTTGCATATACTTAAGCATGACCTATGGATTCTATTTTAGAAAATGACCCATGTGCACCTGAAAAAATGTGTATTCAGCTATGGTTGGGTGGAACACTGTATATGTCCCCTAAGTCCATTTGTTCCAAGTTCTGGTTCAGTTCTGCTACTTCTTTGATAATTTTTGTCTGTTTGACCTAACTTTGTGGGACAAGAGGGTATTAAGGTCTCTTGTTAAAATTATAGCATTGGATATTAGATTTTTCATGTCTATTTTGATTTGTTTTATGTAGTTATGTCCTCCAGTGTTTAGGTGTGCATATTTATGTATGTTACCTCTTCTTGAATTTTTCTCCTAACCAGTATGTAGTGGATTTCTTTATTTCATTTGATCATTCTTGCTTTCAAGTTGAGACTGTGAGCAGGATTGCTAGCCCTGCTTTTTCTGAGGTGCTGGGGTGTGTAATATTGTTTCCTATCCTTTGACTTTCAATTTATGAAACTTTTTATGAGTTTAGTGTGTTTCTTGTATGCAGTATATTGTTGGATTTTGTTTTCTAATCCACTGTGCCAGTCTATTTCTTTTAATTGGATAATTGAGTCCATTTACATTGATGATTATAATTGAGATGTATTGACTTATGATAAACATGTTATTTACCTGCTGTTGTTTACCCCTTGTTCTCCTGTGTTTAATTGTTTGCCCTATTTCATGGGTTCTTTCTGTTCTCATTCAGGGAGTTGTGGTCATTTTGGCCCCTCTCTAGAATATTTTTGTAGTCTGTACAGAGTTGATTTTGTAATCATGAAATTGTTTAGTTCTTTGTCTTGCAAGTATTTTACTTCTCTATCAAACTTGAAAGAGAATTTTTCAGGGTATAGTAGTCAGGGATGGAATTTGTTTTCATAGAGGACTTGAAGTACTCTGCTCCATGCTCTTCTTGACTTCATGGTTTGTGAAGAGAAGTCCCCTTTATTCGAATGGGTTTTCCTTTAAATGTGATCTGCTTCTTTTCTCTAGAAGCCTTTATTATATTGTCCTTGTGCCAGATTTCCTTTTCTTCACTGGGTCCAGGTGGTCCTTCGGTGGTCCTCCACTGCACTGGGTGCAGTGGAGCAGAAGCTGTCCCCCGGACACGCCAGGCCTGGGATGGGTCTCAGAGATTATTTATGATCTGATTTGCTTTATGCATTTCTGCAGTTGTTTATTTACTTTAGACTCTGTTCATTCAGACATTTCAGGTGTATGATTCACAATTTCTTCTGTGCTATTGTTTCCCACATTTTTTGGGGGGGCGTGGGCCTCAGGACCTGAGATTGCATTTTGCTCTTTCTCTTTGTCATTTTGTATAGCACTGTCCTTTGACATTTGGTAGAGCTTTGGTGCAGTTATAACCACAGCACCTACCAATATTCTTACCCAAGAGAGATTATATTGTTAAGGCAGTTATAGTTTTATATTTACAGGACTACAATAGGAACACTAATAATGGGTAATGATATTTATTGACAAAGTTTTGTAAGCAATTTGTTTGTATTTTGACAGTAAGAGCAAATATTTTGTCTGTATAGCTAAGCAAATATTCAATTGGGAATTTGTATTTAAGTTAGTTCCCTTAAGTTCTGTCTGATCACCTCCCCTTGATGTACCTGGAATCCTCCAGCCAAACAAGTTCACCCCAGTTACCATTTGTTGCCACTCTCAGTTAAGAGAGAAAGAGGGATCTGGTTCTAACAAGGTGTCTCAGCTTGCCAGGTGCAGATCTACAAAGTTTGAATTTGTCCTGATGTGCTTGGCTTGGGTCTGGTTGCTGTGCTCATACTATTTGTCACTAGTATGGGAAAGATGATGCTCAAGAGGTACGTGTCTGCTGTTGCTTTGCTTTCAGACTCATTCCGTAGTCCCATTGCTTTAATTCACATGAAGAAGGTAACAGGGGCACCCAAATTGTTGTCTCCATGGCAGGCCTCCTCACTAGTTCTGTGCATTCTATTCCCACATCTCTACTCCACCTTCTCTGAAACACTTAAAATGTCCTCCAATAAGATGAACCCACTCCTTTTATCCCAGATTTGGTCTTTTCCTAATGTTCTCTGGTTCATGAATGGTAACCCTGTTTAACTAAATAAATCACAAACCTATTATTTGTTGTTTTTTGGTCATTTCATTCCATTTAATATGGAGTTTAAGTACTCTGAATTGAGTTCCACATTTTCTTATTTTATATTTTTGAACAGAGAAATATAAAAGAAAAGAGATTATATTTATTGATTTATAGTTCATCAATAAAGCATTTTGTCCCTGAAACCATCTAGCACTCAAAGTTAACAAAGGTCTGCTCCCTGAACTCCTGACCTGGTGTGCTTAGTCTTGCAAAAACAATTGTGCTTACTACATGAGAACTAGATGTCATTTTATGTTAGCTTTCCTGGAACAGCGAAAGCAATCTCAATAGCCTTTAGAAATATTTATAAAAGAAGAAAGAAGAGTTGGGATACTGGGTGTTTTTTCTTTCCAAATACATATTTATCAAAGGAAATGAATATGATTCTTTGAAATGTTTGTTATTGCCGTTTAATTTTTATTTAATAACATCACTCACCACACAGACTATTAGAGAATAGGAAACCAGAATATGAAACTCTTCAGAAAATGTTCAATTATGTCTCCAACTTGCTTTTATTCTCCAGCGAATATATTTCATTATTCACAATTAATATTGGTCTCTGATTTATGATTTCTGTTAGGCTACATTAAGTTTTTAAAGTGTCACTTAGATTCACCCAATTTGAAACTCATAGATTAGTGATCATCAACTACATCAGCTTCATTTGTAAGAGACTGGGATAGGAGAGTTTAAGACTTGTGAAAGATGTGTGGGGAATGGCAAAAGAGACTGTTGAACCTCTGTTTTGTTCCTCATGTCTAGTACTGATGGTCTTTTCCTATTCTTTTTTTGTTTTTTCTTTTTATAGTACTGGGGCTCAAACTCAGGACCTTGCACTTGCCAGACTACTGAGCTATCTCCCTGGCCCCTTCTATTTTATTTTAAACAAAAGTTTCCACCAGAATACTAAAAGTTCATTTGGAAATGTATTTCATTACATCTTTTTTAGATGATTCATAAAACTATAATATAATTAAAAATTAGAAAAGATCATTGATAAAATATACAAGAAAGTATCATTTCATTTTGATTACCTTTCTTTTTTCTCATTCTTTTCCCATTTTCCATGAATGTCAACCACACCTAACATTCTGAATCATCTCTTGATGCTAATTATTTCATCAGTTGCTATAAACTTATCACTAACATTATTTTGAATTCATTATCAGAATACTCCAAACCTATTATTAAAACATTTGTATCTTCATTTATCTGTTTCTAAACATTAAACTTTCATTTAAAGTTGAATCCAATAAAATAACTGCTTTTTAAGCCTCTTGGTAATTGGCTTCCAACCACTAATTTAGCAGTTGAATTAATTATTAAAATAACAGATTATTTACTTTAAGATTAACTGCTTGCTTTTTAAAGCCAATTTGTATGGGTAGACAGCCTGCTGTTCCTGCATATTAAAATTCATAGTATACAAAGTAGATTTCGGCTTTGTTTAGCTTCTTTGCAAGCTTCACACATTAGAGTAGCTTAGAATGTAGTGTGCTTATATGAAAACTCTGCAACAACCATGTGACATATTTTTCTACATGTACCATGTAGCATGACCTTAACATCCATGATTTTATAAATGAATAGTAGTGGCTACATCAGGAAGCATCACTTTTCAAACATTAATACATTTAACAATGTATCAATGTATCAGTGTCTCCAAGCAGGCATCTAAGATTTGATCAAATAATATTTTGAACACTGCTGTGAAGTACCACTAACAGAATGGTAGGGATCTTTAATACAAGAATTAAACTGTTGAACTTTAACAAAAGTGTGTGACAAATTTGAACTTGTTTGATGAATCAGTTGTTTGTGAGATACAGTTGACCAAAAGTGTGTTCTCACAGTCAATGGATTAACATGAAATTCTGTCAGTTTCATTGGAGTTTTACAACTATGCCACTTCACAGACTAGCTTTATAAGAGATGTCATCATAGAGGGTGAAATTTGGGTCTCTGGTTATAGAGACAAAGGTTCAGATTTTAAGATGAAAATTCCATGGTTCTCTTTGTGCTAAAAAAAAAGGATGTCAGTCAAAATTCAACATTAAAGTGATATTGATTATATTTTTAAAAGAAAATTAAAAAATAATTGAATAACATTAGAATGATGCAGAATTTCACTAAAGGTGTAGGAATTCAATATTGGTTCTTATATTGCAATTGTTGTCCTCAAATTGTTCAGATTACCAGACATAAGCATGCAAAATTGGTCCAAAAATTAAAAAGAAGAAGAACAGTTAAGCATAAACTGCTCCTTTCAAAAGACTAGCTCTTGGAAACATAGGGATAGGCAAAAGAGCTCCTGAACAAAAACAAACTGGATGGGAAACACTTCCAAGAATCAACTGAGACCACATCTTATTGAAAAGCATCTGCATGTCAAAACAAATCACCAACAGAACAATAATAATAAAATTTCTTAAAAAAATGAACTGACTCCTAGATCCTGCACCACACCTACCTAGCCAGAGCGACCTGACTGGGACAGCAGGACCGACTCCTGCAGCCTCCTAGATCGTGCCCCATCCCTGCCTAGGCAGAGCTACTGCGCCCCACACCCGCCTAGGCAGAGTGACCGGCCTGGTACAGAAGGATATACGTTGGTAGCCTCCTAGATCCCACTCCCAAGCCCGCCAAGAGAGAGCGACCAGCCTGAGACCTCAGGACCCACTCGCCCGCAATTCCCCGGATCTCCTGCCCCAAAGCCCGCCTAGTGAGTGGGAGTTTACCCAAATCCCTGGTCATCCAAGTTCGGTGAGTATGTGGTGAGTCTGAGGGAGAGCCTTTGGCTTCTCCCAGCGTGCTCTGCACCATCCAGAGCCTCAGGCCCCAAGATATCCTAGACAGAGACCTGCCTGACACAACCCTGACAGATCTGCCTGGCAACTCCCCAGAACTACTGCCCCCAAGCCCACCACAGGAGCGAGAACTTTTGATGACTCTCCTGGCACTCGATCGATCCCAGCTCGGGCTGGTGATTGTGAGCAAGAGTTTCTGCGCGCCCATTGCCCCTTGACCACGGAAACAACAGAGGGGAATGACAGGAGCTGCAGAAAAGGGAACCAAATACAACAGCTATATCCAGGCCAGGCATAATTGGATAATCTCAAACTTAATAGACTGGCACTCGAATCTCATTATGTGCTAAGGTCATAGTTGCACCAAAGCTCTACACCAAAGGTCGGAGAACAGTACTATACAAAATGACAAAGACAAGAGGAAAAATACAATCTCAGGTCTTGAGTCCACAGATACGTAAAGAGGACACTAGCTCAGCTGAAATGAATGAATTAACAGAAGCGGAAGCAAAGGAACAACACCAGAAAGGTACAGAGGAACTCAGACCAGAATTAACACCTGAATTAAAAAAAGAAATACTTCAATACATAGCATCTAAAGTAATGAATCAAATCCAGAAGCATATGAAGGAAACCAATGCCCACCCAGAACAAGGGCAGAGAACACTGTTCCAGCTGAAATGCATGAATGAACAGCAATGGAAGCAAAGAAACAAACACAGAAAGGTCATGAGGAACTGAAAGCAGACATGACTCCTGAAATTGAAAAAAAATTCTCTGAAATCATAGCATCTGAAATACAGAAACAATTCCAGAAATATACAGAGGAAACCCGATTTGGAAGAAACGCTGCAGTAAAAGAATTAATACCAACCTCTAAAGAAGACATGGCTAAAAAAAAATAGAGGAGATCAGAAATATGATGGATTCCTGGAATGAGCAATATAGAAAAGAAATAAAATGCATGAAGCAGAGTCAAAGAGATATAGAACAACTAAAAATATCAATCACGAGTCTACAAAACCATTTGAGTGCAAGTAAAGACAGTTACACATCTTGAAGATGCTGCTGCACCTAGTGAAAAGGTGAGAAAGGACCTCTTAAAAACAACAAGAATGCAGGAAAAAATAGTACATCACCTGCAAGATGATGGCAGGATGAACAATGTGAGATTAATTGACATGAATGAGAATGAGGTAGTCAGTCAATACAAATGACATAAAAAGAATGTGGAGAGAAGTAATTGCAGAAAACTTCCCAAATATGAGGAAACAATTCAACATTCAGGTAACTGAAGCATACAGAACAGCACAAAACTTCAACCCAAGTAAAAACACACTGAGACATATAATAGTTGAGATCCCAGAAATCCAACACAAGAAGAATGCACTGAAAGCTGCTAGAGAGAAGAAGCAGACCACATTCAAAGGAAAACCCATCAGAATTACTGATGACTTCTCTACACAAACCATGAAGGCAAGGAGAGTATAGAGTAGAGTTCTTCAAGTCCTGTATGAAAACAAATTCCAGCCCAGACTACTATACCATGCAAAACTCTCTTTCAAGTTTGATGGAGAAGTAAAATACTTCCACGACAAAGAGCAACTAAAGAATTTCATGATGACAAAGCCATCCCTACACAGGCTACTGAAAGATGTTCTAGAGAGAGACCACAATGAGCAGAACTGTACAAATGAGAACGGAAGGAACCCACTAAACAGGACAGACAATTAAACACAGGACACAAAGGAGTAAACAACATCCAGTAAATATTATGACAAATGTAAGTGATCACATTTCAATTATAATCATCAATATAAATGGACTCAATTCACCATTTAAGAGAAATAGACTGGCACAGTGGATTAAGAAACAAAATTCAACAATATGCTGTATGCAGGAAACACACTTAACTCAAACTACACTCATAGGCTCAAAGTGAAAGGATGGCAAATAATACTACATGCCCCAGCACCTCAGAAAAAATCAGGAGTAGCAATTCTATTCTCAAACAGACTTGAAGCCAAGAATGATTGAATGGCACAAAGAAAGCCACTATATATTGGTTAGTGGAAAAATTCAAGAGCAAGAGGTAACACTCTTAAATATCTATGCACCAAACACAAGAGTACCCAATTATGTAAAACCAATTGTAATGGACATGAAAAGCCTAATATCTAAGACCACAATCTTAACAGGAGACCTTAACACCCTCTTATCCCAAAAAGATAGATCAACCAGACAAAAAATTAGCAAAGAAGTAGCAGAACTGAACCAGAGCTTGGAACAAATGGACCTGGTGGACATATACAGAGGGTTCCACCTAACCACAACTGAGTACAAATTTTTTTTCAGCTGCGCACGGGTCGTTTTCCAAAATAGACCACATACCAGTCCAGAAGTCATGCGTAAGTATATGCAAGAAAACGGAAATTATCCCATGCATATTATCTAACCACAGTGAAATGAAACTGGAAATAAATGACAAAAGAAACCAGAAAAACCTGCTAAATTCATGGAAAATAACAACCCCCTACTCAGCAATCAATGGGTCACAGAAGAAATTAAACAAGAAATTCAACAATATCAACAATTCAATGAAAATTCAAGCACAACTTACTGAAATTTATGGGATGCGATGAAAGAAGTTCTTAGAGGGAAAATCATAGCTATGAACTCACACATTAGGAAAAACAGAATGGGAACAAATAAAAACCCAAATTTTACAACTCAGACATCTAGAAAAAGAAGAGCAAATGAAACCCAGAGCACAAAGACGGTAAGAAATCATAAAGATTAGAGCGGAAATTAATTCAATTGAGATAAAGAAAACAATTCAAAGAACCCACAAATCAAAAAGTTGGTTCTTTGAAAGACTAAATAAAGTTGATAGTACTCTAGGCAATCTCATCAAAAAGAGGAAAGAAAAAATTCAAATACAAGCAATAAGGAATGAAAAGCGTGAAATCATCACAGACCCAGTGGAAATTCCGAAGACTGTCAATAGTTACTGAGAATCTTTATGCTCACAGAATAGAATACACATATGAAATGGACAGATTCCTAGAAAGGTGGAAATTACCAAAACTGAAGCAAGGAGATACAACAACTCTCAATAAGCCATTAACAGCCAATGAAATACGAAACATAATAAAAAGCCTGCCGACAAAGAAAAGTCCAGGTCCTGATGGATTCACAGCTGAATTCTACAAGAAATTTATAGAAGATATAATCGGTACCCTCCTCAAACTCTTCAGTGAAATTGAAAAGGAAGGAGCCTTCCCAAAATCATTTCTGGAGGCAAGTATTATACTGATTCCAAAGCCAGGGAAAGACACAACTAAAAAGGAGAACTACAGGCCAATCTCCCTCATGAACATAGATGCAAAAATACTCAATAAAATCCTGGCAAATAGAATACAGCAAATCATCAAGAAGATCATACACTATGACCCGGAAGGATTCATCCCAGGGATGCAAGAATGATTCAATATTCAAAAATCTATAAATGTAAAACACTATATTAATAGACTGAAACCTAAAAAAAAAACATGATCACGTGGCTCCTGGGTCAAGATGGCAGGCCACCTGGGTGTTCCAGCATCAAGCTGGTGGCTGGAAGGTATTTGGAAGTGGTATTACAATGCTGCAGGGTTCAAAAAGCTGGGTTTAATGCAAGACGATACAATATATTAAGATGAAGATGTAAAAGAAGCCATGAGAAGGCTTCCAGAAAACCTTTATAATGACAGGATGTTTCGCATTAGGAGAGCCCTGGACCTGAGCATGAAGCAGCAGATCTTGCCTGAAGAGCAGTGACAAAGTATGAGGAGGATAAATTCTACTTTAAGCCATATCTCAAAGACTTTGTTCAGGAAAGAAAAGAAAGAATGGGCAAAGAAGTAATCACATAGTTGAAGTCTGTGGATCCAACTGTCTTCAAAATATTTTTATGAACTTGGTTAACCCTGAAACATGCAGTGCAGAAATTATCTGGTCTGCAGATACCATAAATTAAATAAATGCCTGTTGTATGAAATACATAAAAAAATAAAAACTACATGAACATCTCAATTGATGCAGCAAAAGATTTTGACAAAGTCCAGCACTCATTCATGTTCAAAGTCCTACAGAAAATTGGAATAAAGGGACTCTATCTGAACTAAATAAAAGCCACCTATGACAACCCAAAAACTAATATAATGCTAAATGGTGAAAATCTGAAATCTTTTACGATTAAATCAGGGGCAAGACAAGGATGTCTTCTATCACCACTCCTATTCAATGTAGTTTTTGAATCATTAGCTACAGCCACTAGAAAAGAAATCCCATTCAAGCCTGCTATTCCCCTACTGGGAATTTTCCCAAAGGATCTGAAAATGTTGTACCATAGTGATATATGTGTACCATGTTTATAGTAGCACAATGTGTGATAACAAAATCTTGGAAACAACCAAGATGTCCATCACATGAGGAATGGTTGAAAAAGATGTGGTATTTCTATATAATGGAGTATTACTCAGCTATTAAGAATGGTAAGTTTGAAGCATTTATACTGAACTGGATGCAACTTGAAGATATACTCATAAGTGAAATAAACCATACACACATGTGTAAATATCGTGTAGTCTCCCTAGTATAACAAGCGAAAAGCAGAAATACAAAAGGAAGCGTACAACAACAATTAAAATCAATTGAGTCAGATAAGGCAAAGTGAATGGCATATGCTACAGGATACTAATCAACTTTTCTTCTGGACGATTAACAACCTAAGTTCACAAATCAGAGTTGGAGAAATAGAAGAGCCACAAGCCCAGCCAACATTTTGGCTCTAACCTTTCAAGGCCAGTGAAGATGCAGGAAGTAGGAGAACCTGTACTGCAACATCATGAAACTCAGGTGAGCTCCAAATTTTCTGAACAAGGAGATCATGGAGCCACAGAGGAAAGAGATTGAAGTTCTATAGTGTGCCTGGGGAGAGTCACATGGAGAGAAAACTTTCTCTCAAGCTCTCACAGAGAGCAAACTGGTCAAGCATTGGCTGTGACTCATCCACATGGATGACTCAGACAAAGGATCTATAGAATAATGTACAGGACTACAAGATAAACCCTGAGGGGACTTCACTGACCACATAAGAAACATAAAGTACATGTGTTGGTATATAAGTCTTGCTCTATCTAGGTCTTAACCATCCAATAGAAAAGTATAAAAATGAAGTATACTTCGCGGGGCCATGATATTAAGCTGACCTGTAAATTGCTATGGTCGACAGCTTCTTTGTTGTGGAATGCTGGACTGTGTTGGATTGTGTAGTCGAGTTCAAGCACCTAAGTTAGTTGAATGACAATGGAGTGCCCACCTTTGACAGGTGTAGACAAAGGAAGGGGTATAGAAAGAAAAAAGCATGATGTGTGTGTATAGACAGTACAGTTGGGATAGATAATGCTGTGCTTCTACATAATCCTATGAGAGGCAAGATTTGCACTAATGGTGGTTGGACAGGATATTATGTCGGCTTCTAATACTATGGTCATCCACTAGGAAAGTAATTATTGATTTTTTGATATAATTCAGGCAAAAAAAAAAATAAGTAAACCGCTACACTCTTAATTTACTGATAAGTGTCATTTGCTATAACAATGTCTGTAAGTATAATATGTACACACCTTGTACGATACCAAAACAGTATGAAAACAGTTTGCAATGTATTAATTTATTGAATCTGTCTTGTTAAGGTGTCGTAAAACTGTCTAATTGATATTTGTACTTCAATAAAATTAAAAATAAATCAAAAAAATAAATAAAATAAAAAAAAGAAAAGAGGGAGAAATAAAAGCAGTAAGAGTAGGTAAAGAATAAGTTAAATTATCACTATTTGCAGATGACATGATACTTTACTTATAAGACCCAAAATATTCCACCAAGAAACTACTAGAACTGATACGGAAATTTAGTATTATAGCAGTATACGAAGTCATTACTCAAAAGTCAATAGCATTCCTCTACACAGATAACAGGCACACTGAAAGGGAAACAATAGAAACAATATCTTTTACAATAGCACCGCGGAAAATGAAATACCTTGGAATTCACTTAACCAAGGGAGTCAAAGATCTTTTCACGGAAAATTACAACACCCTAAAAAAAGAGATTATAGAAAATGTAAAGATATTCCCTGCTCTTGGATAGGAAGAACCAACATCATAAAGATGGGTATACTCCCAAATTGCTGTACAGATTTAATGCAATCCCTATCAAACTGCCACCATTATACCTCCCAGACCTAGAGAAATGGTTCCTAAAATTTGTTTGGAACCACAAACGGCCTAGAATAGCAAAGGCAATCTTGGCCAATAAAGACAAGGCAGGGGGCATCACAATTCCTGACTTGAAATTATACTACAAAGCCACTGTGATAAAATCAACATGGTATTGGCAACGAAATAGACTTGAGGATGAATGGAATAGATTAGAGGACACAGAGGCATCTACGAACACACTCAGCCATCTGATTTTCTACAAAGGGTTCAAACAAGTTTTTTGGAAGAAACATAGCCTCTTTAACAAATAGTGCCGGAAAACTTGGCTTTCTACATGCCAAAAGCTAAAACTTGACCCAGGTCTATCACCATGCACTAACCTAAAGTCAAAATGGATTAAAGATCTAAACATTAAAACAAAAACACTGAATCTCCTGGAAGATAAAGTAGGAGGAATTCTTTAAGACATAGATGTAGGTAAAAGTTCATGAACAAATATATACTCGCACGGGAAACACTTGAAAGAATCAACAACTGGGATCATCTCTTCTTGAAGAGTTTTGGCATGTCAAAAGAAATTATCAACAAAGTGAAAAGAAAACCCACAAATTTTGAAAAAATCCTAACTGATAAGCAATCAGACAAAGGTCTGCTGTCTGGAATATGTGAGGAACTAAGATATAACAGGGCCCTGACAATTTAAAGACCCAATTCAGAAATGGGCATCTGAGATGAATACACACTTCTCAGAGGATGAAATTAAGCAAATAAATATATGAAAAAATGCTCCACATCGCTTGCCATCCATGAAATGCATATAAAAACAACACTGCGATACCATCTCACTCCAGAAAGAATGGCTATCATAAGGAAATCAACCAGTACAAATGTTGGAGAGCTTGTGGGGAAAAGGGAACACATCTCCACTGCTGGTGGGAATGTAGACTGGTACAACCATTGTGGAGATCAGTGTGGAGAACTGGAAATCCCATTCAAGCTGTCTGTCCTCCTACTGGAAATTTTCCAAGAGGAGCTGAAAATATATCACAGTGATATATGTATACCTATGTTTATAGCAGCACAATTTGTGATAGCAAAATCTTGGAAACAACCAAGATGCCCGTCATATGAGGAATGGTTGAAAAGAATGTGGTATTTCTATATAATGGAGTATTACTCAACTGTAAAGAATGATAAACTTCAAGCACTTATATTGAAGTGGATTCCACTTGAACATATACTCCTAAGTGAAATAAATCAGACATGCATGTGCAAATACATTATAGTCTCCATAGTATACGAAGTCAAAAACAGAAATACAGTTAGAAATGTACAACAACTAAAGACAATTGAGTCAGATAGTTTAGGGAAAACTGAACGGCATATGCTGCAGGGTACTAATCAGCTTTTCTTCTGGATGGTTAACCACCTACGATCAAAGTTGGAGAAGTAGAAGAGCCACAAAGCCAGCCAACATTTTGGCCCTAGCCTTTCAAGGTCAGGACATAGGAGAACCTGTACTGCAACATCATGAAACTCAGGTGAGCTCCAAATTTTCTGAACAAGGAGATTATGGAGCGACAGAGGAAAGAGAATGAAGTTCTATAGTGTGCCTTGGGAGAGTCACATGGAGAGAAAACTTTCTCTCAAGCTCTCATAGACAGCAAACTGGTTAAGCATTGGCCGTGACTCATCCACATGGATGACACAAAGGACCGACAAAGTATGGTACAGGATTACAAGATAAACCCTGAGGGAACTTCACTGGCCTCATCCAAAACAAAAGCTACATCTTTTTGTATATAGGTCTTGGTCTACCTAGGTCTAAACCATCCAACAGAAAAGTATGAAAATGAGGTATACAACACGGGGCCATAGTAGTAAGTTCAGCTGTAAATGGCTATAGTTAACAACTTCTTCAGACAACTCACTATTTCTGTGGAATGCTGGACTGTGTTGGATTTTGTCACCTAGTTCAGGCACCTAAATTGGTTTATGACAATGGAGTGCCCACCTTTGACAGGTCTAGGCAAAAAAAGGAGTATAGAAAGGAAGAATCATGATGTGTGTGTATAAACAGTACAATTAGGATAAATATGCCAAGCTTCTGCATAATTCTATCGGAAGCAAGATTTGCACTAATAGTGGTTGTTCAAGATATGTCGGCTTCTAGTACTATGGACAACCACTAGGAAGATAACAAGGTAGAAAGAATTAATTATGAATCTGTGATATAATTTAGCTATAAAATATAAGATAAATAAACAGCTACACTCTCTTATTTCACTGATTAGAGACATGTGCTATAATAATGTCTGTAAGTATAATATCATGCATTCACCTTGTACAATCCCAAAACATTATGAAAACAGTTTGCAGTGTATTAATTTATCGAATCTGTCCTGTTAATTTGTCTTGAAACCATTTGCTATTTGTTCTTTAATAAAATAAAAATTAAAAAACAAAAAATTAACTGACTGTCCCTGAGACAAAGGGCTTTTATCTAGAACATACAAGGATTGATTATATATTGATTACATAATTATATATAAATATACATATATCTATACATATAATATCTATATCTATCTATCTATATATATATATACATATATACATACATATTGATACCTTGATTGAAATGTCTGAGCTGAGTTTGTACCCAGCAATTCTGTGGTGAGCTCTGTTCTAATGGCTTCTTAGAGTGTTTAAGAAATGACTTGAGTAGACAATGGTTTGCTAAATGGGCAAGCAGTTTCATCCTGTCTCATGACAATGCACATTTTACATAATGATTCTGGAATGCCAATTTCTGTCAAATAAAGACATTACAGTTTTTGCTCATCCATCTTATGTTGTAGATCTGGCACAAGGTGAGTTCTGGCTCTTCCCCAAAGTCAAAATGACCATGAAAGGTAAATATTTTGAATCAACTCAGGACATCAAGAAACTGTAACAGTGCTATAGAAACTGGTAAGAACTGTGGGATAAATGTGTTTGAAGTGAGGGCTAGTGCTTTGAGGGGGATTAATATACACATCACCAATACTATAATGAATTATTGAAAATGTAAACATTCACTAAATGTTTTTATTGCAATTCATACATAAAAGTAAACCTGGGTATACTAATATAAATTCTTACTGACTTTTTGACCTGAGAGAAGTTTCTCTGACTGACATGGCAGCAAGACCTCTCTACTTGCAAAGAAATGCTTGGTCTCTGGCCATTGTGCTTTGAATTCAGGGTCAATAACTTTTGTCAGAACTCTTGGAAATGGAGATTCTTTCCTAGTGTGATAAGAATATAATTTTTCTTTGGTATGCAAGAGCAATGTTGGATTTTAAAAACTTTCAGTTATATAACTCTTATGAAGGCTAAAATTACTGTTTCATAATTGATCAAGCACATATCTGATAAAATACTATATTGGCTAAAGAACCTCTCAATATTGTGACTCACTTGTTCTAGATCTTCCTTCTTTTATTTCCTCAGGAAAAATAGGTTTGCAGTTGCTTTAGCATTTATACTACAAACTATAAAATAGTCTTTTGTATAGACCATTCCAACATATCCCTTGAATAACTCAAACTATTTTCTAGGGAAATACAACTATTCAATGTGTGAAAGAATACTAGGATGCTACTTGCCTCTGTGGTTTACTTCTTAACTTCTTCAACCTGAATTCCTCTTATGTGCTTTCCAAAATAATCCTACCAAAACCCAGAGTAACAAAAGAAACTGTGTCAGACAGAAGGCCAGATGAGATTGCAGCACACACACACACACACACACACACAATAGCATTTTAGGGATATAAGGCCCATCGTGTATTTTAAGACACTTCCCATTTATGCACATTTACGCTAGGTGGCAATAAGACTGTCCATCTGACATCAGTGAGTCACATTGTCTTGGGTTAATTTTCTTCCACATTGCTTTTATCCTTCTTTATTCCTCCTGATATGGCAATTCCTCAGTTTCTAGGGGCCATCACCCTTCATTGGCTCCCTTATTTCTTCATGTAGTTTGACTCAGTGTTCTATGGTCCAGGCACTGCACTTGAACCTAGTAGAAGCTATATGATTTACATTCAAGGTAAACTGGAATAATAGGTAATTGGAATTACTAGAATATAAAGGCTGGAATGCAAATTTTCTATTCACTGCACTTGAATCCAGGAAGATAACCAGGAGTATCTTGCTCTCGAAGTGAACATCCCAATATTGGCCATTCACAACTCCTCTGCACAGACCACTCCCATGTTAGTAGACCTGAGGGTTTTGAACTCTAAGCCACTATTTATGATTGTTTAAGAATTTTCTTTGGCTTAGTAGCATATTCATACTCACAGGATAGGCTGAGAGTGCCAGAGAACTAAGAGAATTTCTACCTATGATGGACCCAAATTCAAATCCAAGATTTTGTTCACGAATCTCTGATTTGAAATACAGACTTTAATTTAGCATGTCAACTTATTTTGTTTTTATCTTTTGAATGGATATATATATATATATATATATATATATATATATATATATATATTTGTTCTTGTGTGGCTACATATGCATCATACACGTATGAGCATATACATAATAGCTATACAAACACACATTCAATTTATGTTATTTTATATTGTTTTAACATCTTGACTTTGGGGGAGATTTTTAAAATTATGTTTTTTGACTTGATCATAGAATACTATTCTGACTGGTTCAATAGAATCATCCAACACTTACAAAATTCAAAAGCTAATACTTTACCACTGCTTATCAGTGCAGCAATGTCAGTTCTATGGTCCACACTGCTTTTATCAGTGTTCTTTTGTTAGCTAATGCCTGCTATAGAAGTTGTTAAAGCTGGAGTTGGCATCGTAGATGTCTGTCTGCTTATCACCACCATCAAAACAATGTCTTCATCTGCCTGTCTTCAGAATCTAGTTTCACACATTGAGAAAATATCAGAGATAAGGCCCAAGACAATCAAAATTGAGAGAAATTAAGGCTAGGGGTTACGGTCAAGTTCTTGGGTTCATTCCTCAGCACCAAAGGAAAAAAGTGAGAGGAGGACATTCATTTGCTTGGGAGTGAAGGGAAGGTGAGGAAGGAGGCTCCTTGCTCCTGGGACCTGCAATGTACTACAAGCAGGAGAGGTTCTTAGGTATCAACATGCCTGGGTTTTTTCATCTTCTCTTCCCACATAGACAGAATTTTGTCTCTCTTTGGGTTAGTACGTTTGAAAGACTAAATGTAAAATCCTGTTGAGATTGCTGCTTCTCTTACCTGTGTAAGTATCTGAACTTGTATTCATTTACATACCAGAATAATAGCATTGTAGAGTTTTTCTTCATAGAGAGTGAAAAGCCTTCAAATTCAAATGTCCCCAGTGAAATGGGACAGGCTAGTATTATCAGATCCTGACTATTTTCCATCCCAGGTTCCAGGTCACATAGTAGATCAGTGGTGATGAACCTGTGGCACACAGGCCACAGCAGGTTGCTTGCACCATTGAACTCTAAACGTTTGATTATCACCATACCAGGTTCTCATTGCTGGAGGACTAAAGGTTTGAACACATTAATCTCACTCACATTTTGTGCCTTTATTTAAAGGTATGTATTCTGTATTCAAAGATGCATATCTTCCAAATGCCATGCTTTATTGTGATAAAAGTAAATAGGGGAAATAAAGAAATGGTAAGTGCTCGACTTGGAGTGAAGGAGCCATGTGCAGCACAGCCATCCAGAGCAGATCCATGAGGCAGAGTGGCTGTCTGCAGCCAGCACCCCAGCCTGGACCATGCGCCTGTTGCTCCTCGTGTCACTGTCTGAGAGAAGTGTTTGTCTTCCTGGGTGCTGGCTCAGTACTCAGTAGGAGGCTGAGCCAAGGTCTGCTGGCCTGAGGTGACATAACACATTTGGCTTCTTTTTTATGTGGAAAAAAACCCAGACACTGCTTTCAATGCCCTGGAAATGAGTACTTTTTATTATGTTTGCAGATGCCTCAATCAGCATTCTAATCTATTTGAGAATTTTTGTGCCATATGAATAGTGCCCTAATGGCTCTAAAAGAGAAAAACATACACAAATACAACATAAAGATTTATTAGTTTCAGTGCAAAGCAATCCAATGGGGAGATTTTAAAAATTAATTTGCATTCTATGCAACACAACATGCAGTATTTGAGGCATTTAAGAATTTTTAAATATGAAGGAATGTGCTGAATGGAGGAAGTTATTCAAGTGAAATAATGTATCAGAGTTTGCAACAACTAGGGAAAACTTATCTTAAAAAAAAAAAAAGAAAAATCTAAAGAATGTGTTGCAAAATGGTGTTTTGCTTTACCCACACAGGAGTAGTAAGAAATCAAAGCACCAGGCTTTATCTGTGCTAAAGAGCTCTGAATATACAATATTGCAGTCACTTCCGCACTTTGAATACAAGCCATCATGTGTGTTTGTGAACAACTAAAAGACCTAGCTTATCTTGAGCAATACACAAATGAGCCATCTCTTAGAATGCCAGTTGCCTGCTAATACCATTCTGAAATTGCTCTCCAGCATTAATTGAAACCATAAATCCTCATCATGTTCAAAGCCTACCCACCGTATACCATTAGCTTACTTCAGTTCTTAATCTTCTTCTTCTGGGGCACTTTCTTGTTGTATCCTTCTTCCTTTAAAGAGCAGCCACATTTATTATTTCAGTTCAAATACTTTGAGATATTCCTGCTGGAGAGCCATATACCATCTCTGAATGTGTCAACACACAGGCTGCGTAATCGCTGTATCTAACCATTCCCCTTGGAACAAGGTCAAAAGTGTCTACGAACTATATTTTCACTTATTTCATCCTAGGTGCCATAGATAACACAGATTGAAAGAATATTAAATTCTGTTTTGTTAAGATGGGCTTCTTCTATTATATAGTAGAGTGAGTAGGAGGTTGTAGCTGCCTCTACACATTTTGCTAGACAAGAAAAATGGCTTCGTAGACCAACTGACAGCTTTATTTTCATGGCTCTGGCAGAAGAAATAGGCAAAGAAGATCGCAGAGGTGGCTTAGAAGAATACAATACAAAAGTTCAGCAAAATATTAACGGGTTATAAAATGAGTGGAAAGATGTAGTAAAGAAACTGGTACTTCAGTTATATAAAAATCACTTATTAAAACATTTTATAGCCAAATTATGCTCTCCTTCTGGGCTGTACCTGTGAGTCTGATGCTTGCAATAGATGGTAAAAAATCCTTCTGCTAGGCACAAAATATTTATGTGGAAGGAGTAACCATGAATCATTTTATGGTGGAATCACGTTCCTGGTTCCAATGAAGACCACTGGTGGTTCTGGTGTGATTTACATTGGGCCTTGTGCTTTTATAAATCTGTTCTGACCCAATTCATTTGTCTAAGAAGCCACTTCTGGGCCTTCTCGTGGGCACTTGTAATTAATGTGGAAGGCTGTGAAGCTTGTGTCCAGACAGGGTCCAGTGGGACCTTCAAATAACGGAGACAGCAATAAAAGCTGTCCCTGATCCAGAAAAGATGAAGTTCTGTTTTGAAGATGATTCCCTGCTTGGTAGAGTCATCCTCAGTTTACTCTTTTAGCCAAATATTCTCATTAAACAGAAATGAAATTGTGCTTTTGGAAGAAATAAAAAGAAGTTGGACATTCCCTTAAAAAGCAGTTCTTTAGTATGAAATTGAAGAACATAAATTCCCTATCTAAAGCTTTAGGAGTGGCTACTTAATGCATTTTTCACTGCAGTTATTCCTATGAACTAATACACACATAGGAAACCACTGGATACAATAGAGTAACTTAGGAAACTCGACTTTCAAGCACTTTTAAGGTCTCAGTGTACATTGCAGTCTCCAAGAAATATACAAGCATCCCTCAGAATTATATGGAATTGTGTGCAGGGCTCCCTGCAGACACTGAGATCTACAGATGTGCACACCTCCTATGAAGGGTCATTATAATATTTTTACTCAGAAACTGCAGATGTCTTTCTCTATACTTTCAGAAATAATTGCTATGCTATCTTTTATGGAAAATAATTGTAAGAAAAAATGTCAGTACATATTCAGTATAGATGCAGTATTTTACCTAAATATTTTTAATCAGGTCACAGGATGGTGGCAGTTTCTACATTCAGTCTGGCCTAAGGCCACTCTGGAAAATCTGAGCATGTTCTGTTTAATGTGCTCTAAAGTTCTACTACCTGTTTCACAACTCCAGGAACAACAGGGTGATCCTAACTGAGAGATTAGGTTTCTCATTTACCTGCAGAATTCCTCTGGACTTTCACGACAAGGCTCAGCCTATGGAGTTGAGGGTCCTCAACAACATGCTGAGTATCCCCTGTATCTTCCACTGTAAAATGTTACCTAAGTGCTACTGCATCACAAAGCAGCACACACTGAGTGGTTCAAAATAAACTACAGTTATAGTGTCACAGTTTTCTCAGCCAGGAGTCCAAAAGCAGTCTAACTGGGTCTTTGGCAAAGCTGTGTGCAATCAAGATGTGAACCATGGTGATTTTCTCATCTGGTGCCCTGACAGGAAAGACTCAACTTAAAAACTCAGTCAGCTTGTGAGCAAGATTTAATGTCTTATAGCTGTGAGATGCACAGCAGCTGGGCTTTTCAAAGGCCGCATTGGAAAGAAAGATGTCAGTAATATGATCACTACAAGGTTATGGCCTTCATCTCTTCACCTTTGACATTGAATACTCATTAGAGAAGAGATAAAAGTTCTTCTCACACTCTAGGGGAGGGCCATACAAAGGCATTCCTGTGAGGGGACAGTATGAATCTTCTCTCCTGAGGTGATAGGGATGAAGTTTCACCTTGATTGGCCCTGAGTCATACTCCAGAGGATTGGTAGAACACACAGGATGGGTGTGGCATGTAGCCTTAGGGTCTATGCCTGACTTTGACTTCTGCTCTGACCCTGTCACCCTATTCTGCTTTCTGGATATTGTGAACTAGGCAGCTTTGTTCAGCCAGTCCTTCTATCCTGAGGGCTCTGCCTTGTAGCCAGATGACTAGGTATTGAGACACCTGGAACTGCCAGCGAAGTTAAACCTCTCTTGTTTTAAATTGTGGGTCTTGGGCATTGTGTCTCAGCAACAGGATAACTGCCAATACTGGAATAGTAATGATAGAACAGTTATCACAGGTTGTAGTATTTAATTAACTCATGGAAAGCATTTAGAATGGTGCCTGGCCTGTGGTAGATGCTCACTATTGGGTCAATAACAAAGCCTATACGTGGAGCAGGAGGGTGGGTTGGGGTGAATGAATCATTGAATGAGGCTGTTTTCAAGATGTATAAATGGGTAAATCTCTCCAAGCAGTCTTTATCCAGAGATAATTTCCCTAGTGATTTTTAGATCTGTGGCTGTGAGCTCTCTGTGGGTGTGTTGAATGTCAGCTGTAGGTGTGTATTACTTGCCTTAGTCATTTGTAACTAATTTAAAGTACACACTATTTTCAGGCAAGTGTCTATAATGGCTGTTTGTTTGTTTTTTTTTTTTTTTTCCTAATTGAGCAAGTGACTTGTTTGCTACCTTTCCTTACAACTACAGAAAAGCGAATGGGGAAGTCAGTGGCAGCCTTTCATAAGTTGGCTTCTGCTGGTATGAGGGGCCCAGGAATGGTCTGATAGAAGCAGGTATCACTTAGACAGTCACAGAGCTCAGAAATACTATGACAAAGCAGAGGATCCCATGTCCAAGAGAGCCCATATATGCATTTGCTCCTTCATCCTTGCTTTTCTTCTGTGCCAGGCTTGTCATAGATGCTCAGGGAATAGTGAGGATTGAATGCAGAAAAACACAATCACACTTGTGAAATTTTTAAAGTATTCTTTTCCCATTAAGGAGGGAGAGTCTGTATCTTTTCTTCTGGAATCTGGCTCCTGTGACCTCTGTTCAATAAAAAATGGCAGAATTGATAGAAACCAATCAGTTTCCAGTCCGAGGCAATCGGAAACTTAAAACCACCATTCCTTTCACATGGAGACGTGCTTCCACAACTTAGTGGGGACAAGCAGATCTGATGATCACCATAACTGCCTGCCTGCCTTAGAAGGTGGCCCTCTCAGAGTATAGCCTGCAACTCCAGGGATGCTGGTGCCATGAGGAACAGAAAGGAGTTATCACCAACCATCCAGCCCACTTGCATGTTCATGAACAAAACAATGATGGTTGGAATTTTAGGCCATTAAACTCTGGGGTAATTTGTTCTGCAGCAATAAATAACTGGCATGATACTACAACTTACACTCTGGTGGAAGAGATTATAGTCTGCATTTAGAAGTTTAATCTTCAAAGACTAAAACAAATAACTGTGAACCAGTAATAACAGTGGTTTCTTGTGCTAACCTAAGTGCTCAGCAGGATAGCAGCATGGTGCTTGAAGAAGAGACAGAATTCAGCATGGCTGGACAGGAGAGGAGGAATAACACAGAAGGCTGCAGTCCAGTGTTGAGTTCAAGTGATACCATCCCTAACCCCAGCAGCGCAGAGAGTTCTCACAAGAGAATTGGACAAGACTGTTGGGCCCACAGGCACATGCAGAATGAAAAAGAAAGGAAAGGTGAAGGTCTGTGGTCAAGCTGGCATGACTTTGCCATGTCATGAGTGACTGCATGGTAAGGGGGAGGAGGGATCCTGCTTCCTGGAAGAAGAAAGGTCTAAAAAACATTCTCTTGCCAGTTCTATGTCCATTTTTTGCTCACCTAACTCAGTAGTGATGTCTATAAGGGTTTCTAATAGACTTTCAGAGGCTAGTGTTTCATAGATTGCTTATTTTTACATCTTCTTAGTGAAGAACTTGGTCCTGATAGGTAAGTATTCTGGTTTAAATGGCAGCCTTCACTTGCCCTCTGTGTGGAAGGGAAAACAGCAAAGGCCTCTATAAACATTCACTTCGTGTGTATCATGACACTGCCCTCATCTCCCCTTTTTTGTCCAAATTTTGAATATCTCTTGATTTTCTGGCAGCATCCCCAGCCCAAACACTCAGCTTTACCTTCTACTTCCTTGCCATAGTCATAGCACATCCGCATTTCAAACTTCAGTCTCAGCTTCACTCAAGCCACAAATACTATTTTCATGCTCTTTTGTGGACTACACATTAGGCGCTGAGAATTAGGAAGCAGCTGTCAACCCTGGCAGTATATTCAAAGAACCAAGATGTTTAAAATACATTAGTAAGTTGGTCTTATTTGCATGAATTTTGATTTTGTTGGTATCTGTCTCATATGGAAGCAGGTGTTATAAATAGGTAGGGGAAGAGTTAGATTGATTTATATAGTACCTGAGTAGACTCAGAGGCCTCAATATAAACTCAGTACCTGAATATACAGACACAGATGGTGCATGCAGGAATATTTATAGATCTCTGTGTGTACATGTGCTACTGTATTCATGCGCATCTTCTTGCTTGGTCACCTGAGTAACCTGGAAATAATTACACCTTAGGAACAGTAAGTAGATAACATCCAGATGCTGATTTCAAACAATAAAAGGAAGGAAGGACCCTTGAAGAAATGACTGATTTTATAACTTGGGCAGGAAAATGCAGCAGATGAGCCAGAAAGCAAGGAAATACGTGAAACAACACAAAGCCCCTTGTCAGCGGAGTTGTGTCAAAGGGGCACTGAAAAATTTCCAGTGGCTAAAGGTGAGAATAGTTGGGCAAGAAAATAAACAATAATGGTTTATAACCCAAAACAAACAACAAATACATTGGAATCCACACTGGTAGATATAATGATCGAATAAACAAGTTAATGGGAGAAGAGAAAGCTCATAGGCAGAACTCCAAGTAATTATATCTTACCCTGCTGTCAAGGAGCAGAGACAACTCCCTAATTTAGGCAGACTGAAGAGTGGCTTGTTTTCAAAGACCACTTTTGATAGGAACATGGGAAAAATTGCAATCTCACAGGGTTGGAAAAATCTGACAAATAATAACTACCAGACAGGTGATCAAGGTCAACATGATCATGATCAATTGTGCTGCTAGTTGCACCCTGGATGGGAGGCGGGCACTTTATCTCTGTGGTTTTCCTCTCAAAAAACTGTAAGTCCTTAATATCAGGAAAAGCATCAGGGAAATCCCAGCTGAAGGATGTTCTGAAAAATCTTCCACTGGTCATTCTGTCAAGACAAGGGGAAGCTGAAACACTGTCACAAACTAAAGGGGCCCTAGGAGATGCACAGCTAATGTAGGATGCTGTCCTGAGGGAGTCCCAAAGCAAGGAAAGAAGGTCAGGAAAATTCCAAGACAACTGGAATCAAGTATCGGACTTAATGCATAGGAATGGATCAGTCTTACCTCATTAGTTGTGACAAATGTATAACACTAACATAAATATGATACCAAGAGAAACAGTGCTGTAAATGGGAAATCTATACTATCAGCTAAATTTTTTCATAAATCCAAAACTTTTAAAATACAAAAGCTTATTTTAATAATAAAAATATTTCATGTTTGGGTCACTTGCATATCATTTAGCCAAGTTCTCTGGCCAGTTATGTAGGCTGGATGTTCTCTGAGCTCAAGGAAGACTGTTTCGTTTTGTATTATTTGAGCATGTCCTTCAAGGTCCTGCATATGATAACAAAGCAGTTAATGTTGCTTAAATTTATTACAGTGGCCTAAAATGTGTAATTTTAAAGTATCAGTACTTCTTTTATAAAGTTGAAATGGATTTAGTTAAGCAAATAAGCATATTAAAACCACTCACGGTTTCATATGTTTTAAAAGATCCCTGTTAGTGTTTTCATATTCCTGTAGATACTGCTTCTCTTCACCATAAGATTAGAATCATGCATTACCTCCTCTTCTGACACTCAGTTTTTACAGTGGTCTATTGTGAACTTTTTCCCATTCCACAAATAATCCTCTTAAAACATACAATGAAATTTTTAGTAGCTGGATAATATTTAACTGTTAACTTTGTGCCAAAAGCTAGGGGATGAAGAAAAGAGAAAGGATAAAGAGTAGGACAGAAAGTAAGGAGTTGGCAGGGCCAGAGCGTGGGCATCAGGAGTGCTCAGTTTAGTTGTGTGAGAAGAGTTTGGCAAGCAAGGGGAAGACTAGTCCTGCTTCCTCTTCTGAATCCACTTTTCTGCTGACCCAGGAGCCTTCAATACCTCTCCTTTTCTGCTGACCAGGACGGCTGTTCACTATCAGGTCCAGCAGCATTCTCAGTGCCATATTACTTCTTGTCTCATTAGGTGAACGGTTCCAAGGCTTGTAGGTTAGTTGGCAGGCACTGAGTAACTCTGTTGTCTTTGTAGCAGCTCTCTCCACTCAAAGCCACTGTCTGGCCCATTTGTGGAGCACTCAGGTGTTACCAGACATGAATTAATTGGAAGGATGCTGGTTTTCGTTCCTGTCCTCAAAGTATGTTAAAGCACCAAGTGACCAGTAGGATATGAAAATTAACTTCATGGTACAAACCATTTATTAATTTCTACTAAAAAGGAAAAAAAAATCAACTTCCTCAGAGTTCTTACAGGTTCTTTGTCCATAGAAAAAAAATAAATTTAAGGTACCTTAAATAAACTTGTGTAATTTCTTTAGCTAGGGCAATTAGCAAAGCAATTGTCTGAAGTAGAAAAAAGGAATTGCATATGCCTTATAAAAACTGGTTTCTTGGTCCCAAATTCTCTGATAGCTATATTCCCACCTCACAAATTTGGAAGGCTTTCTTTCTTTCTTTTTCTAGTACCCAGGATTAATCTCAGGACCTTGTACTTGCCAGGCAGGTGCTTATGCTGCGGAGCTACATCCTCAACCCCCGCCTTACAAATTTAGAAGCAAAATTGAAGGGAAAACTATCTGAGTGGGATGGTGTGAGTGGATACTTATTTTCGGCTGACATAACAAGACCATTTAGAAAACAATGAGTGCTTTTGCAGGCAGTGCAGAGGCAGTCACCAAAGCATGAGACCAACATGGATTTGGGGGTTGACTAACATGTGGGTGACTGCTGACATTTGACAACTTTCATTTGGGGTGGATTACAGATGTAGGAAATAAGCATGTAGAAATTCAGTTATATCAAATCAACATCTGGTTTATTTTGGTGGAGAAAAAAATTCTAGGAGTTCTTCAACCTTTTTGAGAAAGAAATCATAGGCTCCCACAAATTAAAATTTCTGGCTATTTAAAGAATGTCTATGGGCACAAGACATCAACACTTCTAAAATAATATAACTTCAAGATGATGTTTATTTTTTGCTAGAGAAAATTTTAGGATCAGCGAAGCCCATTATAAATTCCATCTCTTATTTTAGTAATAGTAAAATAATCACAAGCACTTCTTAAAAGTTCTCTTAACTATGAGAGATTTTATGTCACCAAAATATATACTGGACAAGTGGAATCCAAAGGTTTGTTTGCTCTCTCACTGGGCAGTCTTAGCAAGTCACTCAGCTGCAGTAAAATGCAGGTCACTGTGGTGAGTGCTAAATGATGCCAACTCCTAAACATGGTCCAAATCCTTACATCGTCATTTCCAAGACAGGAAACTATCAGAAATCCACAGAGGCTTTCTGAATTTCAGTTTTCTTCTCTATGAAGAATAAGATACTGATCCTAAATACAAGCCCTACAATCTCTACTATATTATTACAGGGTGAGAGGAGGACGATCCAAAAGCCTGATGTAGATGTTACAATTGCCATGTGAGATCCTGACATTAACACCACAAGGACATTGCTACATGGTCTTACTTGTGATTAAAAAGATTTAGGAACTTGGATATGTGTCATTAATCATGAGTTACTTTAACCAACTTTGTTCATACAAAGCTAGACAAACTCTGTCCACGGAAGAGAAGTAAATGCTGTCCACTGCAGGCACTCTCCCACCATGGTGTCAAGAAATTCTCTGAAAGGATGGAGAGTTTTCAACTTGACTTGGTCAGGCTCTATATTTAAGGAAAAGTAGTTTGTGGCCACATCAAGTGTGTCTTGAATGCCAGTTGGCTCAGTAAAACATGCCAGGGTAAGTCAGTGTTCTAGCTGCCTTAGAAACTAGGAAAAGAAAATCTTGTCTAATTTCATCCTCAAAACTCTCTCTCCATGAATATGTATGAAGTCTTTTTTTTATTTTCTTGTTTGTTTTTATTTTTTATTTTTGTTTTATTGAAGTACAAATATCAATGAGACAGTTTTAAGATACCTTGACAAGATGGATTTGATAAATTAATACATTACAAACTGTTTTCATAATGTTTTGGTATCATAGAAGGTGCATACATGATATTATACTTACAGACATTATTATACCATATGTCTCTTTCCATGAGGTCTTTACCAAGAAGATAGTGTCACGGGCCACGTCCCACAGCTTCACAACTAAAGAAGAACCACATGATATTACAATCAATACTCCTTGGACCTAGGTCTAGGAATCCTCCCAGTTTTGGATTGTCACTTAATTAATTTTTGTAATAATGGAAAGCCCTCAAAATAGGCATAAAACTTATTCACTACAAAGTATGTGGTGAATTAGAACGAAGAACTTGAAGTGAAGTTAAAAAATGATTTGAATTCTATATTAGTTACTCTTCTCTCATTGCTGGGACAAACACGTGATACTCAAAATGAGCAAAGGAAAGATTTATTTGTTTCAAAACACTGAAGGAGAGGTTGGGGTGCTGCCATGTCCAGTGTGATCCTCTCACGCCTCTTTCAGAAAGCACAGGCTAGACAGTTTAGCAGTTTGCTCCTCTCTGGCCTCGCCCCTCAGGCCCCACCCTGGTCCTCTGGCCCTGCCCCTGAAGCTACTTGCTTCTCCAGCTGCATCTGCCCCATAACTCACATGAGGCTTTGGGGGCACAACTAGACACAAACCATAACAAAATCTCATCTCCAAAACTCATCAGGCAGGAAGCTCCTAGCTCCCTCTAAGCCTTATTTTCTGTTCCTGGTTAATGGGAATTCTTCAGTGGAGTAATTTAATTCTTCTCAAATTTACTTGGTATTCATATGCTAGGATGTAATTCCTATGTACTTTGCATGGGTTCCCTCACAAAACTCCACAAAGCAATGAAGTATAATAGTATTATATCCATCTGAAGATATAATCCTTTGTTATTTTATACAAACACGTGTGAGAATGCTGTGGGGTTCAGGGTACCCTTGAGTAACCTTGGAGGTCCTCTACTCTCTTCTATTTGGACTACTGCAGGGTAAAGTCATCTAGTCTCATGGCTATAGGTTCTAGGGGACAATGACTTTTAGCTTAATAGTCAAGCCCAAACTCCCTCCCATACCTCACTGTCCCACTCAACATCTGAGTATGATCAAGCATCTGATTGTGACCTAAACTGAATTCTTGGTATTTTTTCCTCCTAAATGTATTCCTTTTCCAGCTTTTTCTTCCCAGGAAGTGTTTTTTCAATTGCTCAGGCTAAAAGTCTTGAAGTCCTCCTTGCCTCCTCTTTAGTTCAACCTTCCACGTCCACAATAGAGTGCTTCCAGCCCTAGCACTGGGCCCCACTATTTGCTACTCTGAGTTCATGCACCACTATCGCTCTCCTAGAGGACTGTAAGAGCGTTATACCCATATCCTTGCTTTTGACTTTGTCCCACTGCGGTCTATTCTCAACATAGCAACAGAGTAATGCTATAGAAAGACTGTGGGATGACATATGCCTTCCACTTTATGTTCTCAGATGGCTCTATCACCATGTCACCAGACAGGGCCTGAGAAGATCCCAGAGAGGTGACCTCATCTCACCCTTCTAATGGAATAGGTTGTAGGTTGTCTGACTTACATCAGAGAGAAGACTTGCAGGACACATCAGTGAAAGGCTTGGAAAGATTTATTAGGCAGAAAGAAGCACACACTCAAATAAGCCATGTGTGCTCCCAGAATGAGATACATTCTGGCCTGGGTGGGGTTCTCAAGACAGATCATCTAGGATGTGTACTCCTAATGTTCTGTTAGTGGGGCTGCACTAGAATGCAAACCATGTGTCTGTGTTTGAAATACTTAACAGTGCAATTTCCTTAAGGATGGACATCTGTGGGATTTGTGGATCTATAATCCTGGAGAAAAACTGAGGTTCAAATCAGGAGAACAGCACAGGATCAATTTGTAGGCTTGTTGTATCCTTAAGATTCTTAGGAGTATTTTGGAATGAGCTTCCAGAATAGAAGAGAAAAAAGGCATTGTAACCTTAGATAATTTTATGTCCTGAAGGTACAGTTTTCATAATAGTACAATTTTAAAAATGACAAATTTCCTTGTCTCCTTTCTCACTGTCTTTATTTCTTATATTCTACTTCACCCAGAGTAAAATCATAGAGCGCTGGCTCTGTCTTCCATTCAACTCACCCTCCTTGCTGTCTCCAGTCTGCTTGCAGCCTTGGCTGTCTCTCCAACACATCAGATACACAATGTTATATTTGCATTCCTTCTGCCTGGAATTCTGGGCTCCCAGATATGCTCATGACCCACCTCCTGATTCCTTCTGTTATGTCTCCAATATTTTCAGTGAGGTTTTCCCTGCCACCTTTGATAAAACACCAACCCTCAATTCTAACACTTTAGTCCCCCTTTCTTCATTTATCTTTCTCCTTAATAAAAATTATCACCTAAAATTAAAAAAAAAAAGTTCAGTATATCATCTGTCACTCCCTCCAGAAGAAAACCTCCATGAGGGCACACCTGCCACAATGTATGGCTGTCACCAGAGTCACTGCAATCTCTTGATGTTTAGTAGGTGCTCAATAGACATTCTTGCAATTAATGAATAAGAAAACACAAGCTCAAACAGATTAAGGAATTTCCCTCACTCAGAGGAGTCAAAATGGGCAGCATTACTAGCAGTTGGAGGCTTAGAAATACTGAGATGGAGAAAGGTGAATGTGATTCAGGCATTCTGGCTTCAAGCCACTCATTTGCGAAAGCCCCTGAAGTGCTGTTCTTGCCAAAAGTGTTTTTTTAGAACTCTCAGCAAGGGTGCCCCAGTGAGTAAAACCTGTGCATAACAAGCTGACACTGCTAACTTCTAGAGTTCTGTGCATAACCCTAATTCATAGCCCTTGACATAGTCTGTCAGCTTCTACTGCCTTTGCTTCTAAATTTGTATGATCTTAGCATAATTAGTCCAGTTTTTGTCATACCACAACTGCTAAGCATGCAGTGGCTGTGGCGTGCTGTGGCTCCTCTCAGAAACAGATGACACATCATGAAATATTTATTAAAAAACGAGTGCAGGCTTTCTTAATTATTACCACTGACTGTTTTCCCCTCAAAGTCCAGGAGACACAAGTCTGCATACTGCAGAACTGCTTGAATATGTTAATTTCCTTTTTGATCTTTAATTTTCCTCTCATGTGTTTGTGTGCATTTCATGGTTTCTTTGAAAAGCTCCACTCTGCTTCACTGGCTGTGTGTTTATTTTCCCCAGTCCACAATGTCTTTTGCTTTAGTGTTTATATTCCTTAGGCTATTTCCGATGAATAAATATTGCTCCAAATGCTATAGTTTAATAAAATTATTATTGCTCATTAACTCTCTTGGCTAGAATTAGCTGGAAAATATGCAGTGGGATTGTTTCCTGCTTTTGTGTATTAATATTAACAAATAATTTCCTTCTGTGGGATCCCCAAATATAACCTTGGGAGTGGGGAGACAGAACCCAAGTTAATGACTTCATGTCATTGCTACTATAAGAGGTCCACTTGTTGCTAAAGAGAATTACTACTTAGTTCTTGGGTGGGCAAGTCAGTAAGAAAATTAAATCCTCTTCAGTATTTTGATGGCCCGTGAAGCTCATAGGAGGGAAATAGAGTCATTAAACCTAATCAGTCTCACTTGTCTTCTCATCTTGATTCCTGCCTATTTTCTTTTCTGTTTCTTTCCATTTTTCCTTTTGTCCCACAGCCCCTTTCTATGTGAATTTGAGAAACTGATTTAATGAGTTGTCACATACAGCAAAGCCCAGGATGTAGCTACATCAGACAATGGCCCTAGCAGATGGATGAAAAGGCTGCCCCACATCATCAGTTCATTTACTAGACAACTTCAGCGCAGAAAGAATCACTATCTTGCCCTTTCGCTCCTAAGGCTGCCCCTCTTTTGGAAAAGCCAAGAAAATTAGAAAACATGGAAACTTTTCATGTTATTATCTTAAAAGACTGAAGTTTTCTTATACGCTCCTAATGAGGGAAATAGAAACAAGGCTTGTAATTCCCACTTTGTAGATGGAGAAGCTGAGAAATTGAGAATGTAAGGCCTAAAATTTGAATGGAAAATATGGGTAATTAGAGAGAATGTTTAATGTATGCACAATAATATGCATACCTGCATAAACCCAAACTACAAAACAAAATGAATATCAAGAATATACTACCCAAGTCGAGACCTTAGTGTAGACGTAACCAAATCAAAGAACCATACTACATATAACCAGTCCTGAAAATGATGCTGAAACAGCTTCAAGAAACCCTGATATGAATCTCTTAGATGAGGAGACCCTATGTTCCTGGAAGAATGTGTATTTTATCAAAGAGATGCAGGCCAGCAAAGCCAACGCCATAAATGTACTTTGTGAGGATCTTAAGGACCTTGTAAAGCCCAAGAAGATTAATTCTAAGATCCCAAAGGGTTACAGATGTAATTTCAGCCTATTTGCCTAGCTTAGGAAGAGACCATTTTTCCAGTGACTTTGGGGCAGCTGATCAAAGGCCAAAGCCAAGGTCAAACAAAGACTCAAGCCTAGGCTGAAGCTCCAACTCTGTATTGATTAGGGTTCTCTAATTTTTTCAATAAGTTTACAAGATAAGAAGAGGGGAAACCCAGAATGGCTGTCGGCAACTAGAGAGCTAGAAGATCCTGTAACTGTTCAGTCCAAGAAAGAGGAAGCTACAGAATAAGAGGGGTCAAGAAATTAGCACTAGTTTGAGAACAAAGGCCTAGAAGCTCACTGGGTAGTTGCTGGTATGAATCTACATTTTAAGATTGAAGAAGTTGGAGTCTGATACCAATTGCACCAGAAATAGATACATTGCCACAAGCAGAGAGGGGCTCCTGAAGACACTGGCCAACTTCCTCCTTCTCGTACTCCATCCAGGCCACAAAGTCTGTTGCTTGGCACTTCCGCAATTGCAATGGGTTGATCCCCTTCAGATTTTTGTCCTATGTGCCAGTCATTTCTA
Source organism: Ctenomys sociabilis (assembly GCA_004027165.1). Taxonomy (NCBI): domain Eukaryota; kingdom Metazoa; phylum Chordata; class Mammalia; order Rodentia; family Ctenomyidae; genus Ctenomys; species Ctenomys sociabilis. The sequence continues at coordinate 2,221 of PVKA01007807.1, read as the reverse complement.
GAAATATCCGACTGACACAACTGCAGTGTGCTTCATTAATCCACTGGGCATTTCTTAATCTAGGCAGGTTGACAGGTTGACATATCTCAATTAAAAGTCCCAAGCTCAGACTTCAATTCTAGCTTTGGCTCAGGATCCCAAAGATGCCGAAGTCTCCACAAGCTCCACCCAACCTAAGGGCATCTTCCTGCCAGTGTGAGGTCAAGAGGTTTGAGGTGAGCACCTGGCTGCCATCTGCACATGGCTGGTGTCCTTTTGTGTTGTTTGTACAAATAATCCAGAAGCAGTTAAAGAAAATAAATGAAAAGAAGAACTAAGCATGCTGAGGCCACTGAATATATATATAATTATATATATAATTATATAAATGTATATATATAAAATATAAATATATATAATTATATATATATATAATTACATAAATTTTATACATATATAAAATTAGCTGGAATATACACAATGGGATTACATATATATAATAACTCTATTATATTATATATATCATATATATAATGTAATAGTTATTTTCCTAAATATTATGTTTATTATTCCCCTGCTTGTTATAAAATAATATTATCTGTTTGTTTATATTTAATAATAATTTATCTGTATTTTGGTTATTTTTAAGTTCTACAAAACAGTAATGCATTGTAAAGAGCCCTGTGACGTAGGTTTTCACTACCACTACACAGCCCGTCATGACTAATACACCTAACAAAAAATTCAAGCATGTAAAATACAGGGTTACAGTCTAGGTGATGAAATGAAGACAGAAAATTTAAAGAACTGCAACCCTGACACCCACATGCATCTTTCAGATCCTCCTGGTGCTGCCTGCTCCTGTGGGTGGGTGGGGGTGTCTGCCCGTGCTAAGCAGCAGAGGGACGATTTGCAGCCCGTGCCAACATTTGGCGGAGTGTCACCAGGCACAGCTAACAGACCTGAGCGGGACAGTGACAAGAACATGTTTAGGCACGTGAGATTTTGGTTCTCTTTTCGGGTACTCAGTTTTTCTTATCCTTACCGATGCAGTTCCTTTCCATCCCAAATGGCCTTGGTCACATTCATGCCTTCTCTGTTTCTTGGGCAGCCTCATGGGCACATCTCAGTAGAGATGTGTTGGTATCGGTAGTCTTTTCACATAAATCACTGTTAGTGTTATGGATCAGTTGGATTTTGTGGGGTTCTTGTTGTCATTTTTTTCTAATTTACTTAACAGTTTGTTCAGTTTACTGATTCTCTGCCTTTCTCTTTTTCTCATATATACACATAGACCTATAACTTTTCTTGAAGCACTATTTTTGGTCCATATCACGAGTCGTGACTCACAGTTATATCAGTGAGTATAGCTGGGGAGTGCTGCAGTAATAAATAGCTTCGAAGTCTCTTTTACTTGAAGCAACCAAGATTATTTCTATCAAATTTCTAGTGGATGTTGATGATGCTGGCTTGTGGACTGCATTTAGAGTTTCATTGCTTTAAATTCAATTTTTCCTCCTTGCTAAATGATGCCTTAAGCTAGTAATAACTATGAAATAAACTACATGTTTTTACCTCAAGCTATGAAATAGATAAATATCCTCTACTACTGAAATCACTTAGTATTTTTTGTTATCCCTGTAGGCATCCTCTGAAGTCTTTAACATTTTAATCTTCCTTTCTGGGCAAGGTATTGAAGACTAAAGAATTTTTTTTATCAAGTCAGTATCTGGTATTTGGTCCCAAATGCTAACCTTGCATGGACTTATTCAACTTCCAGAGCTGCATGTGAAGGCATTTCAGAGAGATCAAGCCCATATGCCACGCTAACATGCCCCATCACCTCTTGCACATCTGTCCACCTTGAAAGGCATTCAGCAAATTGAAATTCTGTTGCATGGACTAACGCTCTGTATCTTCATATTCACATCCTACTTAAATGAAGTTCCTTCTATACAGGCCAACATTAGGACATGTTATAAGCATACGCTGCCACTCATTGGATCAGCGATAGATAGCAAAGTTTGAGAACTTCACACCATGAGAAGAGTGATGGATTAGTTGGACCCTTCAAATTCTCATCCCTAAACTAGATGTATCTTAGTTTCTGTTCTTGATGATTCCATGTTTTTTTTTTTTTTTTTTTTTTTTTTTTTTTTTTTTTTTTTTTTTTTTTTTTTTTTTTTTTTTTTTTTTTTTTTTTTTTTTTTTTTTTTTTTTTTTTTTTTTTTTTTTTTTTTTT
>PVKA01007806.1:0-76053 GCA_004027165.1 Ctenomys sociabilis | reverse complement strand
GGATGCCACTTGAACATATACTCATAAGTGAAATAAACCAGACACACATGTGTAAATATCGTATAGTCTCCCTAGTATAACAAGCGAAAAGCAGAAATACAAAAGGAAATGTACAACAAGTAAAATCAATTGAGTCAGATAAGGCAAAGTGAATGGCATATGTTGCAGGATACTAATCAGCTTTTCTTCTGGATGGTTATCAACCTAAGTTCACAAGTCAGAGTTGGAGAAATAGAAGAGCCACAAGGCCAGCCAACATTTTGGCCCTAGCCTTTCAAGGTCAGCGAAGACTCAGGACATAGGAGAACCTGTACTGCAATATCATGAGACTCAGGTGAGCTCCAAATTTTCTGAGCAAGGAGATTGTGGAGTCACAGAGGAAAGAGATTCAAGTTCTATAGTGTGCCTGGGGAGACTCACATGAAGAGAAAACTTTCTCTCAGGCTCTCACAGAGAGCAATCTGGTTAAGCATTGGCCGTGACTCATCCACATGGATGACACAGACAAAGGAACTACAGAATAATGTATAGGACTACAAGAAAGACCCTGAGAAGACTTCAATGACCACATAGGAAATATAAAGTTCATGTGTTGGTATATAAGTTGAGATCTACCTAGGTCTTAACCATCCGGCAGAAAAGTATAAAAGTATAAAAATGAAGTATACATCGTCAGCCCATAATATTAAGCTGACAATTTCTTTGAATAACTCCCTATGGTTGCAGAATGCTGGACTGTGTTGGATTGTGGTGTCGAGTCCAAGCACCTAAAGTAGTTGAATGTTAATGGAGTGCCCTCTTTTGACAGGTGTAGACAAAGGAAGGGTTGTAGAAAGAAAAAATCATAATGTGTGTGTTTAGACAGTACAGTTGGGATAGATAACTCTGTGCTTCTACATAATTCTATGATAGGCAAGATCTACACTAATGGTGGTTGCACAGGATATTATGTTGGCTTTTAGTGCTATGGTCATCCACTAGGTAAATAGTTATTGAATTTTTGATATAATTCAGCTATAAAAATCCTATAAATATAATATCATGTATGCACCTTGTACAATACCAAAACGTTATGAAAACAGTTTGCAATGTATTAATTTATCGACTCTGTATGGTTAAGGTGTTTCGAAACTGTCTGATTGACATTTGTATTTTAATAAAATAAAAATAAATGGAAAAAAAAGAGTCATGCAAGTTGGCATTTTGATTATCTTGTTAAAAATACTTTCTCATATTTCTTAATTTCTGAATATTTTCTTTTCAATCTTGCCCATGTCCAAAAAAGAAGGAAATATGGTTTTGCAATATTAACATTAAATAAAAAGAGCAATTCCAGCTTTGGGATTTTGAGTCCTGAGCTCCAGAGATCTAAAGCAATGTTGTGGGGGAGGCAGGTGAAGAAGAGGGGACTCAGGATGTACCTCTCTACCAGCAAAAGAGAAACCCAAGGAGTTATGCAAAAGGGCTTCACTCCCCTCCAGCCTCTTCTTGCCTAATAGCCTCCTGGCCTTGTGGGTCCTGCTGGCTTAAATCTGTCTGCAGAGCTCCTGGCAGTACTTACAGGTCCTCTCTCCAAGCACACACTCAGCGGAGCAGCTGAGCTCCACATCCTGATGAAGCTATCCATCAAAATGTCATTCCTTCAAGCCTTTAAATTGCAGCATTTAATATTCTTGTGACAATCAGGATTGTGAACATCCTTAACTGCAATATTTTATTAAGAAGTCTCCCAAATTCTCAATAACTTTAAATCAGGGATAGAGATTCTGGAAAAATATAGGTGTTCTGTAACATTAAGATTAAAAAATGTCATGGTTCCAAGGTCATCTGGGGCAGCAAGTGTACCTGGTCTACCCATTCTTACCAGCCAGAAATATAGACAGCAACTATTGACACAGATGTGCCAGTTACCAGGACAGCCAGTGGTTCTTACAAATCTCTTGGAACCTTTATTTGGAATTGACTCAGCATTATTCTAAAGTGCTCCCAAGGCTAATGAATTTCACTAGTGAGTTGAATGTTGAAAAATATACAGAGGGCTGTTTGTAAATGTCCCTGAATATAAAAAATGAAGCATGTGTCCAGCTTTACAGTCTATCAGGTGTTCCTTAAATTTTTTGGGAAGAAAGCATGCAAAAAGGAAATTTTATACAATAATGAAGTGAAATCCTTGGTGTGGTAAAAGTGGAATGACACGCTGCATGGGAATTCCTTGTTATTTTGTTTTCTGATAGCTTCGTATCGGTTGCTGCTTTATCTACCCAATTACACAATTCAAGGATCAAAATGACATATCTTTTACCAGAGTGTTTTTGAAAGAGGAGGGCCCTTAGCAATTGATGAAGATTCAACTCTGAGATTACCCACATAGAATAAACAACTTGTCATTATTTTATCTATGTGAACATTTAATTTAAAAGTCCTTGTGATGGTTGCACAAGATATGTGGATACTGAGAATCTAGTACTGTATCAGATACAAACATTAGCCTCATGAGCTGATCCTCATAATTTGTCAAGGCTGTTTGACACTGTCTTGGGTTGCTTTATCTCACATATTCCTTTATCTTATAGGAAATTTTTTAAATTGTGCTCCCAGTCAAAGGCTACTACAACACTCATTAATATTTGAGGGAAATATATTTTAACTAAGTTAAAATTATTTTGTAGAATTTCGTGATCTACTATGGATTTGGTGTGTAAAGGAACCTAGACATCCTGCAAGTCAAAACTATAGTATCCTTGTGAAGGTTATTTTTTTCTCCCAATTACTTACATAGTTCAATACTGAAAATCAAGAGCTACTGAAGAAAATTCATCACATCACAACTTGACTGTCTCTACTCACATTGCTGTTGGAATGGAGCCACAACTTCCTACCAGTAGAATAAGTGCTTCCCTGGCAAGTGCAAGGGCCAGAGTTCAATGTCCAGTTCTGGGATAAAACAAAGCAAAACAGAAAAACTTCCTATCAACTATGCTCTGAAGAACAGTCTCTCTTAACTGGATCTCAACCTTTCTGCCTAGCAGCTCCTCCCCACATACCACTGGTGTTCCCTTAGCAAAAATCCTCCCTCTTTGTACATACATTGTTGCCTGTCATAATTTCTGTCTAGATATCCTCCAAGAGTTTCATGTGCTTGTAGGTTGGGCTTAGGGAGGAACATTGGACTATGGGGGCACTATAGCTGACTTGCTGTTAGAAAGTGGGGTCTGGCGTAAAGAGGTGGGTCACTGGGGTGTGACCTGAAAGACTACAACTCCCAGGTGGGACCTGCAATGCCCTTCCAGTCTCCTCCCTTACTCCTTTTCTTGGCTGCCATGTGAGCAACTTTCCTCTGCCTAGAACCTTCCATCGCGCTGACTTCCTTGAGTGCCTTGATCAAGCAAGAGTGAGACATCTGAATGTGAGAGACCAGAAAGCCTTCTTCTTTCTAGTGCTGACTGTGGAGTATTGTGTCTCAACACTGAGGATGTGACCAGTGAGACCTTCTCATGTATTGTTTTTTATTGTGTTCTTTCTGTAAGGTTCTTAGAAAGAAGGAGAACTCTTAAATTGTTCCCACGAATGAGGCCTACTGAATGAAGTCATATTCTCTACAAAGGTATCAGCAGAAGAGATGATAACACATAATACATTAGGGTCTAGAAGCTGAGGTATATTGTCCTTCCTATCACTTGAATACTATGTCTGATGCTCACAATTTAAAGGAAGAGAGCTTTGATTTGGCTAAGGATTTAAGAGGAGGTAGTCAGCTGGCTCCAAGGCAGGAAGGGCATGGTGGAAGGACTGCTAAGAGTGAAGATGGCTAGTTCTTGGTGGCTGAGAAGTAAAAAGGGGTAATAACAACAGAAAGGAAAGAGTTAGGGACTGGCTGTAGACTCCATGGCCTCCACGGCCCCCAGGGGATCCTACAGTCAATCATGTTGACATCATGTCCTAACATCCACAGGAAGGCATTTCAATTCTTTGTACCTGAAGGAAGAGAACCTTACAAAATACTTGAAGAGCTTAAGATATGTCTTGCTCTGTTTAGGTTCCGATCCAAGTTAAACAAGACAAATGTATGTTTTACAATCTGGGAGTTCAGAAGTCCACTTTTGAAATTTTAGAAGAGTTTGATTTCTGGAGAGATGACTCCAAATTTCCTTGCCTATAGGGTAATTATCATCCTGAATAATAAATGCAGAAAAATACTACTTGTTTAATATTACCTCTTTATGCTCAGCTGTATGAGGACTAGATTTTCTAATAAAATTGCTCATTAAGAATTCACTGTAACTTTTGAATAAAAAGAGCACACACAAACTGTTACAGGAAAGAAAAAGTGTAACAATCCATTGATCTAATGTGAGATTGTTTGGAGTGCTTTAGTTCAACTCTATCCCTATACCTAGAGGTAAAACATTTTGTTGCATTCACAGTGAAAGAAATGATGTGTTTTCGGTATTTTTGAGGCTAATTATGGTGTTTGCTTACCTCAAACTAGATAGCAAGAGGAGCTTGTCAAGCTTTGCTTCATGACTGCATTTATCCCTTTTAATCGAATTTGCATAAATTCATAATAAAGAAATTCATACGCTCATAGAAAGCATATGAAGAGGATGCACTGTTCCAACCAAGTAGCAAAAATTTATAACCCGTGTGCAATTGCTGATTGATTTTATGGCAGCTGTGTTTCACCCAGCCATTGGCCTCTGAGTGGTCACCTTGGCCATAAAGACAACAAGGCCATCTCTCAGTCTCTGCTCATCACACTAAGAGCCAGAGCAAGCTGCCTGGTAAGTTTCCAGCCAATGTTCTTTGAAAAGACCAGCTGTCACCAGGTAACAAAATTGGATTAGTAAGAATAGGGGACATAGGGAAAAGTCTTGCTTCCCCCAGGTGGGTTTCACAGGCAGGTATATTTATTGAAAGATACCACTTCTGACAAATTGTCTGAACAATAGCGAAAAACAAACATATAAATCATACATTAGTCCTGGATACTTGCCCGACAGTGCCATCATCAAGAATATCCAGATAGGGACTGGGAAGATAGTTCAGCGAAATAAATACTTGTCTGGAAAGCACAAGGCCCTCAGTTTGACTCTTGGTCCTAACAAAAACCAAAAAGAATATCCAGATAATCCAGTTAATTTATGATGCAGATAAAAGCAACCTATAGAAAGTGGAAACATGCTTCTAAGTGTAAAAATTGGGTTCTGAACCATTGTTGACTTTGGGAGCTCATAAAATTCTGAAGGAAGCAGTCAGGGGAAAAGGCTAAAATGAAGTTCAAGATGGCAACCCATGACTTCACAGGGGTGTGAGTGATATTTAAGTTAAATTTGCTATTGAAAAATGTAGGTGTGGGAGATAGTTCAGTAGAATAAGCACCTGCCTGGCAGGCACAGGGTCCTGAGCTCAATCCCCAGTAGCAGAAAGAAAGAAAGAAAGAAAGAAAGAAAGAAAGAAAGAAAGAAAGAAAGAAAGAAAGAAAGAAAGAAAGAAAGAAAGAAAGAAGGAAAGAAAGAAAACTGTAAAATGTAAACTGCAATTCACAAAAGGGAATATTCTTCACACATTGTTATTGATATAAAACTTCAACATTCTCCAAAATTATTTTGGGTCCCATTTCTGTATATCTCTTTTTCTAACTCATAGTTTTCTTCTGTTTTTTTTTCCTCAGTGACATATATTTATGTTTGTTACTATTTCTCTTTTTTTAGAAGCAGGTCACAGGGAAGAAAGCAAATACCAGACACAGAGAAGACAGGAGTTGTCACCTGCATTTTTAAGAAATTAACTCAGTAACTAAGATATTATAGAGTACTCTTTTTTTTTTTTTTATAGAATACTCTTGACCTGAGAAGTTATCCCAGATTTGATTTACATATGGGTCTTATTCTTATGCATATATTCACCTCTAATGTAAGAGAATTTCTTAAATGCTTGCTAAATGCAACGTATTTCCTTTACTTGAATTGCTAAGCAGTTGTTAATATCTTCTAGTGGTAACATATTAACTGAACTGATAAACAAAAACTGGGTAAGGCAACCAGTGTATGTGACATACAGCCTACGGAAGCTCTGTTAAAACTCTATATACACTTCCTATAATTTTCTTTCAGTCCTTTTGAAGAAACTTTGTAAGTCAGTGCCTGAACATTATGGATTAAAACTATATGATATACTAGTTCTATTCTGACTCCATTAATCAAATCATAAAGTTAATAAAACAAGGTATATTTTTTGCCCATAATGTATTTTATTTACACATTCCTGTTAATAATTAACTTTAGATGCCTACATGAAATATTAATTTTAAGTTTTTATCAGTATAAATATATATATATATATGTGTGTGTGTATATACTTTGTGTGTGTGTGTGTGTGTGTGTGTGATAGCTGAGTGCAATTACAGTGTGTGATGATCAAATCAGAGTAATTAGCATTTGAACACTTTTAAATATATATGTCATGTTTTTGCTGAGAATCTTCAATGTCTTATTTTACGGCTCATTATAAAATAAACAGTAAACCAAAGACACACTGTTGGGCTAAAAAACACTATCACTGTATCTCCTGTCTACCTTCCACCCCCTCTGTGTGCTCTAGGCTTCCTCTCTCCTCATTAACCACCAGTGAATGCTTTTCTCCTCTCTGCTTCTATGTAAACAAGTTTTCAAGCTTCGACACGTGTGTGCAGATATGAGCGTTTGGCTTTCGCACATGACTCGTTTGGCTCTACGTGCTTCCAGTTCTACCCAGACTGCCACCAGCAATAAAACACCGTTCTTAGCACATGAGCTGACTCGTATCCACTTACGGGCACGTGTCACATTTTATGTATTCATTCGTTCACTGATAGAAACCTGAATCGATTCTGTATCTACTCTAACGTGAGTAGTGCTGAGATAATCCTGAGCACTAAGCCGATTTCATTTCTTTGGGAGATGTATTTGAGACATCAAAGCACACACAATGTAACTACAATTTTTTTGGTCATTACCTTAAAATATTAATAGCACCTATTCAAATAGTGGTACATATCAAGCCTATCTACTTCAATGAGAGCCCCAAGAAAAATCTTTTGTTTTACTCAAATAGAGTAATATACTCATCACTGCACAATCTCACTTATGAAATGAAATTGTGGTCTATAGTCCTCAGGCCTCAGGGACCGGGACTGGTTTTCAATCCTCTGTACCACGCTGCGCTAGCCTACTGAGCCAGCCCCTGAGACTGGGTATGGTGGCTAAGCCTGTAATCCCAGTGCTGGGGAGACTGAAAGCAGGAGGATCACTAGGAGTCCAAGATGCTTATTGAGACCCTGTGCCAAATTCATAAATCAAATCCAATATAATCCTCAGGTCTGTGCACAATCCTCATGCTCTTCCAGCCTACAGAGTGTTTGGCTTTGTAACAAAGTACACAGAAGTACTTGCTTCCATGATACTATATGTAGACAGATGGTACAGGCATATGGGCTCCTAAGGGACAACTAACAAACTGGTCTTTCTTTGATGATAAGTGATGATAACTCTGGATGCTAGATAATGTTTATTAGAGCCACCCTCTCTGAAATATCTCTGAAGTGTGGCTCACTGGGTGAGTTGCAATAGTTCAACCAGATAGAGAGAAAAGTGTAAAGGACTGAGCATTTCCCAGCATGCTCCTTTGTGGAGTGACACGGCTTTCAATTCCTGTTGATCAGGATTCCACTGATGATCGCTAAGTTCTCGGAGTTCTCTGGCACAGGTGGTCCATGGTGTGAAGGTTTACTGTACCTTGGGTTGCCTGTTGCGCTTCTCATCAATTGAACTGAGCAGTGGGTGTTTACGCAAGCTTGGCTTATGGGTAGTTTACAGACTTCATAGTGGTCAGAAAGAGTCCAGAAGAGTGTGTGTAGTTCATGTTCTTCCTGGTCTCTGCTTCATGAAAGTAACTGGAGAAACTTTTGAGGGTGGATGCAAGTTCTGTATGCCTTTCATGCAAAGAAGTCTCCAGAAAAAGAAAAATGAATCAGCTCACCAAAGCAAAACTTATACTCAAATATTTTATAAGGAATTTTTTTCTTTTATTACTCAAATACTCAGCCTAATACACTTGTACCAATATAAATTATATGCATTTTTTACTAATTTTTTTTCAAAAATATCGCTATTTCCAATACAGAAAACAGCGAAGAATAAGATGGTGGTAGGAATTGAAGAGGGAAAAATAAAGTTATAATTCCTTAAAGGGCATATGATAATCAGATTCTTCCAAAGTGACTTGCTTTGCTCCAGCTGACAGAAAATGTGACAGACTCATCTGCCTTCTCGTTCACCTAATTAATTTGTTCCTAAGTAAGCAACAGATAAAAACAGAATTGTTTTCATGTTGATTTTTATGTGCTGAGGTGTTTTACATAAGTTTAAATATAGCAAAAACAGGTTTTTATGATTAAAAACATCAAGTATTGAGACCCTTATGAGATAAATTGCTTTAATTAAATACAGCAAGTGCATTTGGCCTTTTTCTGTATGATTTGAGGTTAGTGTATGATTTCAGTCCTGTGATATCCTGAGAAGCACAGGCTTTTAAATGTAGCTCAGTTCTTATCAGACACAAATGGTCTGATCTTGTGCAACCCTCATGATCCGAGGTCTGCACCCAGCTCATCTGCCACCCTGAGAATTCTAGCTCGGCCTTCTTCCATTGCTCTGCTAGGTGTATCTTCATTAAATGCAGACTGGCACAGTCCTCTCCATCTGACTATTTGTTGTATTCTAATTTCAAATGACTCTCATCTCTGGCCCTTGAAACCCTAATCAAGTCTTCCACAAAATATCCTGGTTAAGAGGCTGAAGGCAGCAGAATTCATAGAAGTCAAGCCTCAAGATTTGCATGTAGACGTCACTAATAAGAAGAGTGTTGGTTCTGGCTTGGGATGTAGTGTGAGCGTGTCCCCGAGTCCTTGCCAATGCTGAGAGGTGATGGGATCTTTAGAATCTAAGAGGTCCTAATAGATCTCGCTCTCATCTTGAGCTCCCTTGGGTGCATGGCGGCCCTATCTTGCCAACCACTCTGGCTTATCTTCTTATTGTCTCTCCCATCCCACAACCTTCTCTGTTGGAAAATTTTATGCCCATGGATCACCCTATTGTGTCTGTTGGTCAGGAGCAGCAAAGGGCTTTAAACTAAAACAGAAAGTAGGTTTTTTAAAATATTTTTCTGTAAATATGGGGGGTCAGTTCTTTGGAGGATCTATTCACTTACACACAATGAAAGTATTATAGTTGCATTATAAAGCACAGCACCATGTTCACTAATTTATATAAACTTAAACCTATTATTTACTGAAATATTTTGAAAATGTTAGCCTTGGTGTAGTGTATAGACTATATTTATACAGTACAGTTTCAAGTCTAGATGTCAAGTATAAAAAAATTATTTTATTCAGCAATCTTAAATGCTGTTTTTTAAAATAAAGCTGATATTTATCCAGATTAATGAAAATTAAGGTGAAGGCAACAGAAACATGCACAAGCGAAGCATGGTTGCATATGCCCTTAATTTCAGGGAGGCTGAGGCCAGAGGATGGAAATGTTTAAGCCCGTCCTGTAGGGAATACTGTATCTCTGTCTTGGGTTAAAATAAAAAAGTGACTACATGTGTCAGTCTAATTGTATAGTCAAAGAAAGGACAGAAGTGGAAGTCAGCCTATCCAGAAACTCGCTTGGGTCCAGTCCTACCTACCACCACCTATCCAGTAACTACCTTGGGTCTAGTCCTACCATGGACATTTTGTTCCTATTCATAAAGCCCAAGTTCCAAATCTTCTTAATTTCTCCTGCATTATACATTGTAGGCCAAGCAGTCATACCTTCTCTAACTTTGTTTTCATGTGTATCAATGAGGATAATTATAGTTATTACACATTATTCACATGAGGACTACAGCTACTTCTGTAAGAAAAAAGAAAGGCCTTCATGGATGTGCTAATGTACTTTTCACTACTTTGAGGAAAACAATTTAAGGAAGGAAGGCTTAATTTGACTCACAGTCTTAGAGGGTTTAGTCCATGGTCAGCTATATCCATGGCTTATAGGCAGGACTGTCGTGGTGGAAGGGCTTGGCAGAGGAAATCTTCTCATGGCAACCAAAGGGAGAGAGAGGGAGAGGGAAGAGCCAGAAGGAAGGGACTGCAGACAAACAGAGTGCCCAAGGGTGGTATCCAGGATGTCATCCCTTCAACTGGGCGCTTCCTCCTAAAGGCCTCCACTTCCCAAGAATAACACAAAGCACGACCTGAACAGTGTAGGGATGGCAACATTAGGGTTCTTGTGATTTAGTTTCCTTGGCAAAGCCTCATCTCTGCACACATGAGCTTTGCAGTGGTCATTTCTGTTCCAAATCAAAACAAAGAGAATTCACCTGTCCATTGATACATACTGAATGTCTTAGTTATTCTTCTCTCATTGCTTGGACAATAAGGAAAGGTTTATTTAACTCACAGTTACTGGAGGTTTCTGCCCATATTCAGCTGGGTCCAACACAGAGTGACACATAGCAGAAAACAACTTTTCAGGGTGGAGGCAAAGAGCAAGAGCCAAGGAAGGGGTAGCAGCAGCTCAAGCAGCTAGCTTCTCTTTCCTCCTTACATTGAAATGCAAATTACGTGCCCCAGGGCGGGTGCAGCATTGACACCCACAACAATCCAGAAGCCACCTTGTGACTGCATGAGGCTTTGGGGGGCCAGCTATACACAAACCATGACAGTGGGGTTTCTAGATGAATAGCTCAAGTAAATTTCTTTATATGTTTATTCACTTTTTTCATACTTCTATGAGCATTTAAAATAATAATAGAAAGGTATTTCCTTCTGCGCTACTTCACTATCTTAGTGTCTCTTCTTTTCTTTTAAATTTTGTATTTCTAAAAATCAAATTAGTTTGGTGTGCCCAATTTTAAAGCAAGTTACAGAAAAAACATGATCCTCCCTTTTTCATGTTTAAATTGTTTACTCCAGCTGTCTGTCTTTCTTTCTTTCTTTCTTTCTTTCTTTCTTTCTTTCTTTCTTTCTTTCTTTCTTTCTTTCTTTCTTTCTTTCTTTCTTTGTTGGAACCCGGGATTGAACTCAGGCCCTTGTACTTAGCAGGGAAGTGCTTTTTTTTTTTTTTAACAGAACTGGGGAGGAAGCACTTATTCCATTGAATCATCTCCCCAGCCCCTACTCCAGCTTTCTAAAACAAAACATGAGAGAGAGAACCAATGACCTCAGAAAATATAGCTGTTTCTTACTTGTTGAATATTGTCACTTTATCATATCTGAACTTCCTTAAATTGTGGATGACCATTTTTTAACCACTTTTTTTCTTTTCAGCAAGTGGACAGTTACCAAGAAGTAGAGAAGAAATCTGTCCAGGAGCATACAAACAGGAGGAGATTTAAGTTTATCCATATTATGTTGTCTTAGACTGTTCAGGCTGCTACAAGGAATACCACAAACTGAGTGCTTGCAGGCAACACAATGTGTTTTTAATTTTACTGCAACCTGGGAGGTCAAGATCAAGGATGCCTGCTGAGTGCAGAAAGAACTTTCTTGTATGGTGGAGAAAGAAATAGATCTCTCTGAGGTTTCTAATATAAGACAACTGATCCCACTGATGCTCCATGTTGTAGTTATTTTTTAAGTGTCCTACTTCCTAGTACTAGGACATTGGGAGTTAGGATTTCAGCATGAACTTTAGGCAGAAACAAAAATTCAGAGGATGGCCCTGGTGCAGTTCTTATGGTGCAGAAATTCCAAGAAAAAAAAATATTATGTTGATATAGCTCAAAAATACTCCTATCTCTTCTTTTATTTAAAATTCATAGGGGCTGGGGAGATGGCTCAGTGGAATACATGCATGCTAGCAAGCACAAGGGCCTGAGTTCAATCCCTGGTTCTGCCAAAAACTAAAATATAAAAATAAAATTCAAGGTGTGTGCTTTATATTTGCTTCTTTTAGAAATACTAAATGCATGATTTAGACCCAAACAGTAGGATAATATCTAGACAGATTGGTAAGACAGAGATGGACCCCATAAGGCCATGCATGAAGTTATTCATGTAAGCTTGTGGAAGAGGTAAGCAGTTCATGACTGCAGCTGCTTATCTTATTCAACACACAGAAATGAAGTTTTTCTTATCAGTTTTGATATATCTTAGAATATAAAGAAATTATCCTAGTTGATAACAATTCATTATTCTAAAGAATTGGCTTTTACTACCATCTTTCTATCAATTCATGGATAAAAGGAAACTAAGTTATTTTTTTAACATGAAATATTAAGTGAGAGCTTAAATTAGTTTTAACAATGAGCCCAAAAACTATCTGAATTTTTAAAAAGCTGTCTACATTTAAAAATGTAATTTCCTTAGAAAAGGTTTGTCACAAAAAGCATTTCACAGAAATGAAATAAACACTTTTGCTTGCTCCAGGTATTCTTAAAATTCGACTGATTAAAATAAAAAGCATTGTCACTGTGAGACACAATTATCGTTGTCACTGTGAGACACAATTACTACTGTCCATTTGCACGAGTCTGCCTCAGTCTGCCTGCCCTAAAAGTACTCTTCTATACATAACAGGCTGCTCTCAAACTAGAGCTGTAGGAATACTATGATTTTTCAATACTGAGTATTTTATAGTTATTTATGGCTCATACCAAAATTGAGCAGAAAGGACAGGGATCTCTCCTGTTCCTCCCATCAGCTGCACAGTCCCCCCAGTCAAAGACTGCCAAAGGATATGTTTGTTGTTAATGAGCTTGGATTGATCTGTGATTAACGCCTTGGCCCCACAGTACACAGTAGGCTTCATTCCGAGTGTGGTACATCCTTGGCCAGGGAGATGGCTCAGTGGAATATGCACTTCCCTGGCAAGCGCAAGGACCTGAGTTCAATTCCCCGGTTCCACAAAAAAAACAAAAAAAAAAAAGAAATAGTGCTTTAGGGGCTGGGGAGATGGCTCAGTGGAATATGCACTTCCCTAGCAAGCGCAAGGGCCTGAGTTCAATCCCCGGTTCCACAAAAAAAAACAAAAAAAACAAAACCGAGTGTGGTACATCCTTGGCTTGAGGCAACCGCGTAACAGCCTTTAAATATCCCCTTTTTTTAAAACCATGCAGAAGGCTTTTCTGACCCAAACACCTTCTGTACTCCTCCTGTTCATTTCTCTGCTTTTGCTCTTTATTGAATATAATACAGTTTCAAAACTGTTTACTTTCTGTTTGGTAATGATTATCAAATATTTTAATGGTAAGTACCATTTTCACCTATGTATAAGTAATTAGTTATTTGGTATGGGATCTCACTTAGAAGTCTGGATGCCTAGTGATCCTTCTGTCTCAGCCACCCCAGCACTAGGATTACAGGTATGCACCACCATGCCGTTTCAGGAGCAGCACAGTATGCAATAGCAGTGATCGAACACCGGTCATTGTACTTTCCAGGTGGGTGCTCAGACCTCCAAGCTGTCTTTCTGGCCCTATGCATAATTGATAATCATACAGGATTAATCTTTTCTGATAATAACCTCCAAATAGTTGATGTGAAAGGAGGTTCCATTTCTTAATTCAATTTTAACCTCAGAAAATTAGCTGTTTGCTAGGTCCTAGGGATTCTATCCTCTATGTATTGAAATTTGAAGCTAACAAATGTGATCTAGTTTCACAACTGAGTGGCATAGTGATTTCTGAGTGTGAGTGAGGTCCATGGTTCAATTTGCAGCACCAGAGAAGAGGGAGACAGAGTGGCAGAGAGGGAGAAGAGCTATGTTTACATGGGAAAATTTATACCAACCTGAAAGGATGCTCTCAAATAAATAAGGGTATAGTTTATTGTCCTTTATGTTACACTCTAATTTTCTATTAAATATTCCTGACTTTTTTTTCTAAATAACTGTTGCTGTCTCTGTCAGAGTTAAGTAGAGATGCAACATTACACACAAACCTAGGAGGCAGGGCTGGAGAAATAGTTCTACGGCCTAAGTGCCTGGTTAGGCAAGCTCAGGGACCAGGGTTCAATGCCAGGCACCACATGCTGCATGGGTCCTATTCCTGGGAGTGCTGAGCTGACCACCAAGGTGATGCATGCCAGTAATCCCGGTGCTGGGGAGGCTGAAGATAGGAGGATCGCTATGAGTCCAAGCTGTGTGGTGAGAGCCACACAAGCTGTAGCAAATACATTAAAAACAAAATAAAACAAAGCAGATGAGTCTCTTTAGCCTTCAGCTTCTCTCTTATGGGGAAACCAGCAGGACATTAGATGCATGTAACAAACTTGGTTCCCCTTGTGTGCAACACAACATGATCACACATGATCCTAATCTCTAAATCAGACGTAAGTTATGTTTCTGAGACTAAAGTTCTGCTGTGATTGTGTTCCCTATACAAGTTGGCCACAGAGCCAAGCGAAATCCCATCATGCTTCTGCGCAGGTAGCACAGACAGCAAGCAAGAATATACTCATGATGCTCTTCACCATGAACATAAGCTCTGAGTATTAATATGAGCATACCTTATATTTTGTATGTCTTAAGTTATCAATCGTTGTAGAAACTTTGGGGTTTTTCATGAGAAACCTCTATTGTGTTATGCACGGAGATAGCAATCTCTTTGCTCAGTTAATAATATCTTGGCTATAAATTTAACTTCCTGTCTGCCTCCTTTCCATCTCCTTCCCTCCTTGCTTTGCCCTTCCAAATGTTTTTTGAATCCAGCTAATTCTGTCACTTTGCCCTTGGACATTAAATACCCCTGGGCCAGGCCTAACAGAATAAATCTTTCCGTCTGAGTAGACAAGAGATATAAAAACACAGGTCCAGAGCAGGGAAGAGAAGAGACTGAGCTGAGTAACTGAACAAGGAAGATCAGCAACCCCTTGTTCCCAGAGTGTCGAGATACTGACAGCTCTGCCTGTCAGCAAATGCTGGGCACAAGGACACACTGTAACGAGGACAGTGCTCAGCAGATGTGATTCCCAAAAGGCAAAGTTGAGCTTTTCACCTTCCCCAGGGCTTATAATAGAGCAAACATAGAAAATGAAATGAAATAAGTCACTTTAGGACAGGGGAGATAGCTCAGTTGTCTACGCCTTTGCCAGGCAAGCAAAAGGACTTTGGTTCAATCTTGGTACCTCACACCATACCAGCCCCAGAACCCAGCATGGTGGTACATGCCTATAATCCCAGTGCTGGGGAAGCTGAGACAGGAGGATCACTGTGAGTCCAAGCTGTGCAGTGAGACCCTATATCAAATAAATAAATAAATAAATAGACAGACAGACAGACAGATAGATAGATAAAAAATAAAGAAATCAGTTTAAGCAGGAATAAGGAGTGGCAGAAGCAAAATATTCATCTAACAAAAATATTTATTTGCACTCACTTTTCTTTAATATTATGGATTAGTAACCTGATTAATCTAGCATCCTTAATGTCCAAAGTACAAAAACCTTGTGCACAGATTTTATCAGCTTAAATGTTTGTGACACTAAGGTGGAATAAGATTTAAGACTTACTAGAAGAAGACAAGCTTAAAAAAATATTTAAACACATGAGGGCCAGTGATATAGCTCAGTGGACTAAGTGCCTGCTTAGGCAGGTGCACAGACCAGTGTTTGATCCCTGGCAGCATATGCCATGCTGGCCCCAATCCCAGGCATGCTGAGCCAACCAAAGACTCCCAGCATGGTAGCACATGCCTCTAATGCTGGCCCTAGGCAGGTTGAACAGAGGTGGATCGCTATGAGTCCAAGCTCCATATTGAGACCCAGTAACAAATGCATTAAAAAAGAATATATAACATTATGAAGTATATTTGAACACATTTACACTATTTTATAGATAATAGACTACAAATAATAAACATGTTTTATGTATATATGACCTAGTCACATTTTTTTCTTTTTTTTTCTTCATATTTAAGACAGGGACTACAGTATCTCACTGTGTAGATTGGACTTGTAGTGATCCTCCTGCTTACACCCTCCCGAGAGCTGGGATTACAAGTGTGCACCACCATGCCCAGTTTCAATCGCCATCTCAGAGCACCCTCGGAACTGGGCTGGCATGGCAGGCCTGGGGATGGAACTCCCAGGTCCCTGCATCTGCCTAAGCAGGCGCTTTAATCCATTGAGCTATTTGGCTGGCCCTTTAGTCACACTTTTTAGCACATCTTTCTCAGAAAGCAATCTCAGAGTTTTGCTTACTGTAGTGTCTATAGCTCAGAGAGGCGGTGAGAACTAATAATTATATTCTGGTCCTTAATAAAGGACATTAAATTTACTCTAAATACACTAAATTCTCTTCTCATAGTTGATGTTACCATCAGTTAATTGTAAAATTTGGAAAAATGTGTATTAAATTCTCACATGAGCAGACACTTGAAAATGTGCTCACACATCCACCAGAAAATAAAGCTTGTATCTAACACATCACATAAATGTTGCTGGTCATTTTTGATGGTACTTTTCAGTTTAAACTGTAAACTTTAGAACATAGAAAGAGGTTAACAGAGATGATGTCATTCCAGGAAAAGCAAGTTTTCTATTTAAAAACTCCTGATTACTTTTCTCATTGCTGTGACAAAGTACCCAAGATGCAAAGTTAAAAGAGGAAAGGTTTATTGTAGCTCCCCGTAGGTGCGATTTCTCTCCATAGCTGGCTGGCTCCGAGGCAGCAATGCAGAGGTGGTCAGAGAGCAGGCAGGCAGAAGGTACCAAGCAGCCAGTAAGAAGTGACCTTCTTCTGGTCCTTTATCTTACATCCAGTCTACCCACACTTATAGTGATTAGCGCTCACATTCATGTAGGGAGGGACATAAAGCCACATGTCAAATATTTAATTGATGCAGAAATAACATCAGAAGCTGTGGAAGAAAAAGTTTGGCTCAGTTAGAAACATGCCAAGCCAGAGTGTTCATGGCGCTGTGACATTTGCTTGGCTCTCCATGTGGGTTTTCTTTGCACTCGCCATTGATGTTTCTTGATGCTATGTGAGTTCCTCCATTCACAAACATTTTCGGGGCTGTGCTGACCTGGAAGGCTTCCAAAGCAAACCACAAAAGGAAGAGCAGAGTGAGCAGAGAAAATTCCATCTATGGGAAGAGGAACAGCTAGGAGTACCCTGTAGTTAGAAACCAAGAATGGGTTAAAAAGAAGGAAGAGGAAGATGAGGAAGAAAGGAAGAAGGAAAAGAAGAATAAGAAGCAGCAGCAGAAGCAGCAGAAGAAGAAGGAAGAGGAGGAGGAGGAGGAGACAAAGAGCAACACTTTCTCAAAAATCCACAGGAACCAAATGAAAGAGTTTCCAGTGCAAAAATCAGAACAGTTTGAACAACAAAATAAATAAACTCTTGGATCATAACTCCAAGTATAAGACAAATGTCTACAACTGTATACTACTGATGTAAATAAATTATTGAACAAATGAATAATTCAGGGAGAAAGACAGATCCGCTGTGCAGAAAAATATCAAAAGATTTATGTTTATGCTTTGTCCCCAGGAAAGCAATACAACTCCTCTATGTGACACACAGTGACTTCCTTCCAGGGAATACAGGACAGAAAGAGAGAAAAAGCAGCACGTCTGCAGCTCAGAATCCTGAGGCACTCTGTCTAGTGAGTTACTCGGTGTCAACATCCACAATTCCAGGTCATCTGGCATCAGGCTGCCTTGATAAGTATACCAACGATGGCATTTTACCACAGTGGCCTTTACCCAAAGAACCCCTTTAAGTCTCAGGTAAAAGCAATACAAACCTAAGCTGAAGAATATTTTACAAATGACCTGTCCAGTGCTCCAGAAAACTGTCAAAGTCATGAACAAAGATCTGAGAAGCAGCTCCAATATAGAAGGGCAAGAAACCTTGACCACTGGTGTAATCTGAAACCCTGTGTAGTATTGCAGAACTAGAAAGAGGCATTGGATAAAAATGAAGAAAAGTTACCTAGGGCTGGCCAGATTGCCTAACAGATTAAAGTGCCTGCTTATGCAGATGCAGAGACTGGGGTTTGATCCATGGCATGCGTGGGGCACACTGAGTTGGCAACTGAGACTGGGCATGCTGGCATGTGCCCGTAATCCCAGCGCTTGGGAGGCTGAAAACAGGAGGATCACTTCGTGTCTGATCTGTGTAGTAAGGCCCCGTACGACATACATGAAAAATAAAATTAAAAAGAAAAGTTACCTAAATATTTAAAAGTATTTCACAGGATAACTTTAGGTAAGTATATTCTACTAATGCTTATTCACAAGTGCAGCTAATGTATCATCTCTTATGAACCATAGGAGAAACTGAATTGAGAGTATAGAAAAACCCCTTAAGCAATCTTTGCAACTTTTCTATAAACCTGAAACTACACTAAAATAAAAATTGTGTTGTAAAAATGGCGCATGTTTAGCAAGATTTGAGTGCATTAAAAAATCTCATTACTTTTTGTTGTATGTGCTATGCAATTTATTTTTTAATTAGTCATTCTTCAACTTGTGAGCTGCTAGCATCCTCCTCTGTGCCTGATGGGAACTGACCGTGTGCTGGATTTCCTTATGACGCTATAAATCCGCCGATTTCTCTTTTTCTCTTTGCTCTGCTGCATGCCTGACCAACAAATAAATGCACCCAGAAATGCTTGTATACAGCCAAGATAGAAAGCCCTGCTTTCAATTTTTTGCATTGCAAATATTAGCAACGCTCCCACCTCACTCAAAATGTGAACGGCGTCCCTCAAATGTCACTCTCTGAGGAGAAGCTTGCTACATGTGCAGCTTGCTGCTTCATACTGCAGGGTCAGAAGAATCCTCTGCAGAAGACCTGGGCATCAGGAATCCCAAATGTAGCAGAAATAGTGACAAGTTGCACCAAGCTGTGTGCAGAGTTCAGATGCCTGCTGGTCTCAGCAGGAAAGAAAGGATGGAGGCTTGGAAGGTACAATGCGTGGGGACAGTGGCCAGTGTGGAGCCTCAGGGGGAGAAATGTCTATAACAGAAGAGTAAAGGGGCAGAGCACAAGCTGCGTAGAAGGTCAACTGTGCACCCCCAGGCCCTGGGTTTGTGATGCCCACTCAGCTCACATGCTGTCATTGTTTGGTCTTACTAAGTTTTCACAATCTTCCCTCAGAGTTAGTGTTATAATTCTTACTTTCCAAAGGAGGAAAGAGGCTGGGAAGTGACAGTAAGTTGTCTCGAGTTACTCAGACAGAAGGTGCGATGGGTCAGAAGGCAGTGCACCCAGTGGGAGCGGGTGGAAGACGTCGCCTCCACATGGTAACCACGCCCTTGCTAGCTCAGAGTGCGGTGATAATGTAGCCTCGGAGTCCACAGAATAGAAAAAGTAGCCATCACAGGGACTGCTGGGGCGGCCCTTCTGTAGTAATCTGTTCCTCTGAAATCAGCATGCCCGCGAAAAGCTTCCTGCTAGAGCAGCAAGGCTTGATGTGGCCTGTGCTTGTCTTGGCCTGGGGTGTGGCCTGCACTGAGTCTTTCTGCCTGACATCATGATCCACTTAATGAAATCCTTGAGGATGTGAGGATTCACTGGGAGTTCTCCAGCTGTTGCTGTTCCTTCTGGGTGACAGCATTTTCTAACGGTGCATCAAATAAATGTCCAAACCAGTGCACTGGAACAACAGAGAAATGGATCTGCTGTGTGATGACTCCTGGTGGCATCCATCTCCAGGGGGATGAGCACTGTGGGGGGAGTGGGCAGAGGTGCACATGCACATTGCAGATCTGAGCGCCGAGCTATGAAAAGTGACCTGGAAATGTAAGCAAAACTGCTGCTTTCTTCAGCATGCACAGGGACCATTCAGCACACTTCTTACAGAAGAGAAACACCAGGAAAAAGTGCATGATATTATTTGGAAGTAACACAGTGGAATGCGGGCTAGTCGGGGAGAAGGATATCATAGCATGAGTTTAACTATATGGAGAACCTGAAGACTAATTTGTACAAAGAAGAATTAAGTGGATGGATGTTGAAGAGCCAGGAACTATGTATTGAAGGGAGGAACGCGTTCATCAGTGGAGTTCTTTCTGCACAAGGCCTTGTGTTGCTGGGGAAAATGACACGGGTCTTCTCTGCAGTGGGCAGGAGGCAGTGAGAAAGCTGGCTGCATATGTGGCCCAGTTAAGTGAAAGACAACAGGGAAAGCAAAAGCCTAGGATGGGTGTTGAGGTATGAGTCATTCATCTCTCTGCAGTTACTAATCGGTTATTTGGAAAGAAACCAGCCTCTAAGTGACTGGAAAGATCAAAAAATTGGGGAAAGGAATAGCTGGGTAGAAAGTCAAGAGAAAAAGGAAACTTCGTAAAGACAGGAATTATGCACTTGTGGAAATGTTTTCAGAAGAAAATAGGTACAAAGATGATTTCATTTTTATTTGTATTTCTATGCTTTTCAAATTTTATACTTTATTACTTTAACTCAAAATAATAACTATGAAATTATGGATGCAACGTGAATTTTAATCGTGCAGACATACAATGTGAAATTATTGTTAGACCAACTGCCAGATCTATTACTCTAAATACTTAGCAATTGCAAAACCAGGTGCTTTCTGTCCACTCCCTTGATTTAGAGTTGAAGCTCAGAGTGAATGACCAATAGTGACAGCCTGCTGCAGATTGTAGAGCTTCAAGTGGGCTTTTCATCCATAATTCAAAACAGTAACTTCCACTGGCTTACCTTGGAGGACTGGGTGAGGTGGGAGGGAAGGATCAACATCAGTGTCCCCTCGCCAGAGGCCCGGAGTCCCTGGGATGTGGCCTTTGACAAGTCACTCCAGGACACCTCATGCTGTGCCCATGGTCAAAGTATGGTCAGGCTGTCTTCCAATTCTTAGATGGTATGTGTGTGTGTGTGTGTGTGTGTGTGTGTGTGTGTGTGTGTGTGTCTTGAGCATATATATGCATGTTTGCATTGAGAACACAATTTGACTTCTCTATAGAAAAATAGATGCAACTTCAGATAAGGTTAAGTGAAGTGAGCCAGACATATAGACTCATATATTGCATGATTTCTCTTATATAGGAAACCCAAAGCATGAATAATTACATAGATAGTGGGAAGTGGGAAGACAGATCTTTTAGAGAAGAGGATCAAGAGATGGAAGGAGTGTGCAGGAAAGGGGATGATGAAAGAATGCGATGTGTCTTGGGTATAGACAACCTCTGCATGAGGTATGTGACTGTTAGGAACCGCATACCTGGACTAATAAAAAGTAAAATTTTGAGAAAGCAGAAGCAGTATTTAAAAAGTGAGTTTGCATAGGTGTTTATGGGTGAAAAGATAGAGCAGATGGAAGAGAAACTGCCTCCATTTCATCTCCTGTGGGTCAGGCCTGGCCACCACCTTGCAGGAGGGCAAGCATTGCTCTATGACCCATGGGCTGCCTTGACAGCTTGAAGCAGGCAGGGGCCCACCCTCCTCATATGGTAGCATTCCTGCAGCTCCCTCTCCTGATGCCATGGAACACATCATACACACAAAACTGGGAAATCCTCAGCTGGCGTCATGATGTCATGAGGCAGTGAGTGTGGATCAGAACAGGAGAGACAACTGATAGAACTTGGCACAGCTAATTTCCTGGTATCACCCATGGGATATGTGATGGCTCATGTATTCCCATTCTGGGCTTTGTGCTTCCCAGTATGCTAAAATCTGACAGCCACAGCACAATGCCCCTTGTGAGCCTATGCACTGTGGTTATGCTTTGGGCAGCACTGAGGATTTAGGCGGCACTTGCCAGTAAAATCTCAGCCAGGCCAGCTCATGTGCTCAGCTATGCCTGTGCTCAGTAGGTGTCTGACTGCGGCAGAAGAAACAAGGAACTCATTATGTATGAAAGGAATCATGCATTAGAACTAGTTTTTTAAAGGGATAGCCAAATAGGTCAACAGATTAAGGCACTTGCAAGCAGATGCAGGGGCCAAGGGTTCAATCCCCTGGGCCTGCCATGCTGGCCCTGCCCTCAGAATGTGTTGAGAAGTGATTGAGACTGGGCAGTGTGGTGCACATACCTTTAATCCCAGTTCTTGAGAGGCTGTAAACAGGAAGACCACTACAAGTCTGATCTAGTAGTGAGATGTTGAACACTCCATAGACCTTTCCCTAAAATACAGAAGAAAAAAAAACCAACTAATTGTTAAGTAATTAACAGAACTGTGTAAAAGACATATATACGCAGAATGTTGGCTATTGTTACAATGAATTAATTTCAGATTTTCACCATGGAGAGCCTCATTGTAAAGCGAATTCTCAGAAAGCTTTCTCACAATATGAATAAGGCTTTAAGAATATTTTTATAAATTCAAAATTATCACACCAACTTACTTTTAAAACAATCTAAGTGATAATAGAACTAGCTATGCCAAATAAACTGTGTCTCTATGAGGCTGACAAAACCTTTCATTTGTCACCAGTAGGACTAGGACATTGTCCTGGTCCAGTTTTCCTTTTCTGCTTAGCAGGTACAGGATAAGGAATGGCTTCAACTTTCCCTGGGAAGATCACTGCCATACTTACTGAGGTAAGCTTGCCACACAGGTCCGCGATGCTTTATTCAAACACAGACACGGGGTGCCATCCTCTGAAAATGTGCCAAAGGGTACAAGAGTTGCTGTGATCGATATAATGAATTAGACCAGTGTTACCTTTCAAGAAAAGCAGCCTCCTACTTGGCATCCAATGAGATTTTTATTTTGATAATCTAATAAGGAATAAATAAACAGTTAAAATAGGAATGAGGAAAAAGAGAGGAGAGAGATTATGCTTTGTGTAAGGAGAAGGTGGGGCTCTTTGTTTTGATTTGGTTTGTGTTGAGGTTTTGTTGTTTGCTTGTTGTTCTTTGTTGTTGTCTTGTTTTGTTGTTTGTTTGTTCAGTGGTACCAGGGATCGAACTCAAGACCTTGTGCTTGCCAGGAGAACACTTACTCCATTTTGCTATCTCCCCAGCCCTTACTGTTCTGTTTTAAGACAGAATCTCATTCTGCAGTTCAGACTGGTCTGAAACACACCATGTAATCCAGGCTGGCTTGAACTTGTGCCAGCCTTCCTGCCTCAGCCACCTGAGTGCTTGGATTACAAGCAGGCACCACCACACCTGGCTCAACAATGTGAGTCTGGGGCCACAGCCACTACTCATTCTGCCTTCGGGTTGTTTCACTTGTCTCACCATTTTTTGCAATGTGAACAAAGTATTACATTGATTGCCCTCATTTGTAGTATGACTAATGATTAATGACAACATAAAGCAAATACAGTAAATTATTTTATTTAAAATAGAGGAAACCTAGGATTATCTCTCCCACAATTATGTAAAAGGACTACTTTTTCACACCTATGGTCTGCATGACATCCCAGGGGACCTGACACACAGAGAGGTCCAATTCTCCACAATGCTCAAGCAACTCTGAGTGCCCCATGTTGCTGCTTAGGAGCTTCATTCACAGCCCAGGTGCTCAGTAAAGGCAGGACAATTGGCAGAATCTCTGGCCTGAAACACTGAAGTGAAAATCCTTGGAAGGATTTTCTTCTTAGTGAGATAGCTCAGCAGACTAAGTACCTGCTCAGACAAGTATGGGGACAAGGGTTAGATTCCCGCATGCTGCACTGGCCCCGCTGCCTGAGAGCACTGAGCCTGGGACAGAGTACTGGCATGGTGGCTCATGCTAGTAATTCCAATGCTGGGAAGGCTGAAAAGAGGAGGATCACTATGAATCCCAGCTATGTAGTGAGGCCCTGTATCAAATACATAAATAAAGAAAACATTTTTTTTTCTTCTTGGCACAGTGTTCCTGCATAACCTAGTCCCTGAATGTCTGAGAACATTCAGGAGACTTCAAGGCCCAGTGAGAATTATTTACATTTTGAATCTAGTGCGGGTTAAAAGACCCTCACAGGAAAATGGCATGCAGTACCCCAGGCCGCAGGACACCCATGGGATGCCAGGCCAGGGTGAATTATTTGAAGAATGTAAGGCAAATACCACATAGACAATAAGGACAAGCTCTTACACTCCTTGGGAAGATGAATTCTTGGAGTCATAAATAGGTCTTTAATATCAGTCAGCAAATAAGCTATTACTTTGTCCAAAGTAAAGCAGTAAGGGAAAGCAGAGCAGAATATGGCCCATCTAGATGCCTCAATGAGCTCTGGCTACCATGACAACCAGTTCAGGTCTGGGACCAACCAGCACTCTGAAAGGCAACTGGATTGCAATAGGCTTCTTTTCTCGTGAACTCAAGAGGCCAAGGGTGCAAATGGAAAATTCGCTTCAGTGTTCCCTGTGTGGGGCTCCTGGGACACATGGACTTCTGGGGACAGGTGGATTGCTCAGGGTCTTACTTGGAATCCATGAAGATCCTGTTTCTAGGCGCATCTATTCCTGCTCTTGCTGTGTGATACTTGGTAATTTTTCATTTTTGCTCTGTGAAAAACAGCACTACTCAGTCATTGTCAACTGCTGCTGTGAAGCGAAAAATTAAAGAATGAAATAACGTTTGACAACAGCACTTTGAGGAGCTTCTGTTTTACATCCAATATGAAATGACATTTATCCAAACACAGACTTGGATTATTGTACCCTTTGACATTGCTATTGTGTTCTGATATCTTTTGAAATAAAAAATTAATAATTACCATTTCTGTGATGCTAGGCATGAAAGGCTCTGAGTACTATCAGGCTGAGTGTCCAACTTTAGTTAGTTCTTTGGTTCTTCTTTATGGATATGATTTCTTTGGGGACAAAAAAATGAAACACCAGAAACACATCCGAGTTATTCACTAGTCGTGGTGGCATGTGACTATAATCCCAGCACTCAGAATGCTGAGAGAGGAGGGTCACCAAGAGTTCAAGGCCACCCTGGGCTACATAGTAAGTTCAAGGGAAAACTGAAACAAACAAGTAACAAACAAGCAGAGTGAATTAATTTCAGAATGCATCATAGAAACCAACCTCAGACATAGTGAGTTGGAACATTGTAACGCTATTTGCCATCTTCCTCCTATCATAATTTATGTGAAACTGGCAATCCCTCTACCAGCAGTTACAGGAACTAGTTTCAGGTATAATCTGGCTACCTCTCATTCAGGTAAAAAAACTTTTCTAGCCGTGTCTTATATGTGTTTCTGAGTTCAAGCACTTTCTTAGATATGGGAACTGTATTATGCCTTGCTTATATTGTATTTTTATCACAACAAAGATCCTAATTTACTTTCTATATTAAGAAAACCTTGCCCTCTAAATTGATAATCTGTGATGAAAGAGCTTTTCAAAGAATAAGCCTTCAGATTCTTCAAAGGGTATTTTGAAAGTTGGAATTCCATATCTTTGTACTTTGTTCTTACTTTCAGGAGGGCACTTTAGTACTCAGGTCTGAAGAATTTTTCACAGCATCCATGTACATCACAAGATGTTCCCAGAATGTGGGGATATAAATCGGTAAAACAAAGCAATTTACCTATATCTAAGCACTCAACTTAGCAGTTTTGTTGATCTGATCTGTTGAGCTTTTGTCTTTAATCCCAAAATTTAGCAATAAAATCTACCTGGAGCTTGTAATTCATTACCCTTCTATGTTTAATGCAAAGATAAATAAGTTCAGAGATTTTACTTTCAGTTTTACTGGCAAGAACAGAGGACAGAGAATGTGATGACTTCAGAATGAAGGTGCCTAGAGGCTCAGTTTTGACAATATCTGTCTTTTGATTAGTTGAAAAGCTATATCAGTATTTGAATGAAATCAGTGATTGGAGACATTTCCCTGTGTGTTTCTTAAGACTCTGCCCCTCTTGTGAAGACAGAATAATTTACTTTGCTATACAATCCATTCAAGAATATTTGTATAACAAGCAGCTTTGGAAAATGGTGATGGAGAAGTTTACTTCCGCTAAACAGTGTTTGTTTGAAGTGTGAGTGCTGGCTGACTGTTATAAAAGATCAGGCCTCCTCTGCAAGTCAGACTTCTATTCATAATGCCAACCATTGTGTGTGCCAATACTATCCCATGATCCCTTTTGTCGCCTCCATGTGACAAGTGAGAAATGTGTGTTTAGATGATTTCACATGGATAGATTTTTTTTTTTTTTTTTGCATTTAGTATAGGCAATACAGGGTCTACAAGGTCTCACTATGTAGATCGGACTAGCAGTGATCCTTCTGTTTCAGCCTCCCAAGCACTGGGATTGCAGGCAAGCATCCCCATGCCCAGTCTCTATCACTGTCTCAGCATGCCCTGGAGGCGGGGGCCTGTGCATCATGCCAGGGATTTAATCCCCGCCTCTGTGCTCTGCCTAAGCAGGCACTTTAGTCTTCTGAGCTATTAGACCAGCCCTTGAATAGATTTTTAAAAAGTAGAAATGTAGAATATAGAAGTCAAGCTGTAAGATTAGCTAATGATAGGTTAATGCAGGCACACTGTGGTTCCAAAGACAGAGCTGGAGACAGCTGGAAGACATTGCAGTAAGGCGAGTCACTGCGCTGGGATATTTTGAGTCAACTGACAATGAATCGACTCCTTCTAGAAAAAAACATGTCTCTAGCCCTTTTCTACAAAGGTTCACTGGCTAAATAACCTCTAAAAGCCTCCTTATAATCTTTTACTGCATGACTGGAGGGCCGCACAATTGAGGAGATTCCTCTCGCTAAAACATTAGCGGTCATCTTGTTGGTTATTCCCTGATGGAGTACATCTGTTGGAAGCTCTCTGGCCTTGTGGGAAGGGACAGAACTGCCTCGAGGTGCTCGAATGATGATCAATGCTATTGCTTTTTCAGCAAGTACTACCTAACAACTTCAAAAGAAATAAGACAAAGAGGAAAATGCCACCAACCGTAACAACTGATGAATCTCCTGAATCCTGAGCAATGTCAAGAGCATTAATGGAGAGTTAATTAGTTATTGTTGTGACCAACACTCAATTGCATGATGTTTTGTTCTGACAGGAATGATGTGTTACCTAAGCTAATTTATAGAGACTTAATAACCAGAGATTTCACATGAGCATGAAAAATAAAACACATGTGATGAAAGCTTATTTATAACATCTAAATAATCAGTCCTCAAACTGCCATTTCTGATCATTACAAGTCACCAAAAGATAACTAAGAATGAAATCTTCCCAGAGCTTTGACTAAAATTGCTACTTGCAATGTACAAGTCACCAGCACAGAGAATTTTGCACTGAAACAACAGACACACTGTTGCTGGTGGAATCTGCAATGACTGTGAGCAAAGAACCACATTTTTTCGCAGAGTGCATGCTGAGCCCATAGAATTAGGTGGTAAGCGCCTCTGTAGGACATAGTGTCACTGCCCCAGTGCTGTGTCAGAGCTGACTTTGGTCTTCCTGCTAAAGTGGAGGGGGAACTGCCTTTTAAGGAGGAGGCTCCAGGGCCCGTGTCTGAGGCTGTACCAGCTGCTGAGCCCAGCAAACTACACAGCATTTATGGTCTGCAATGAATAATCTGCAACCCACTGGAGGGAAGAAGTACCATGAAATTCATTCTACCTTGTTTCAAAAGGTGAAAGACACCATAAGCATCATGTGTATTTACCCTCCCTGCAGTCCTGGAAGGATAGCTTTGCTATCTACTCCTGCACAGACAAAACATGTGATTTTGTGAGACTAAGAAGTGTTTTTCGCATCACCTGGCAAACAGCTGACAGAAGATGCACACAAGTCAGAATGTTCCCGATGCTATCGTGTAAGCTCAGCCTCCTGTGATACTCTGTAGAACAGTCTGTTTAAGGTGTCTTTGAGTCTTTTCCCAGTGATCCAGCATTAGACTTTCTCCACCTTTATTTAGAAACTTGATCTCTCCATTACAAGATAGTCAAGTTACACAAAGCAGAAAGAAAATCAATGTTGATGGGTGGCCAAAAGCTATTGCTTAGTTAAGCAGAAGGACATTGGGAAGCCACAATTCACAATGTAGGGGCCAAGCATTTCATTTGGTCCTTATGGACAATGGGACTCAAGTAACTTTCTTGTACTATTAAAGGAAGACAGTGGAGAAGTAGCAGCATGTGGAAGGAGCCAGGATATACATCGTGAGCAGTGTCAACTACATTTGCACATGGATTCAGGCTTCATCATTTCCTCCTGCTTGGTCCAGTGCACATACAGATCTGCATCCTCCAAAGCCTTGTCCATATCTCTGGCTGCTAGCACCAAAGCCAACATCCTACATCTCACCGTATCTCTACGTTAACGGCAATATGCATTGTTACGATAAAGCCCTTAGAATCTTCTAATACCTACTCTCTAGATATTGAAATGGTATATCAAAGAGTTATTCAGGGGTTTGAGGTGAGCTCCAAATAAAGGGAAGAAATTATTGTATCTGTTCTACCAATTTGATTTGAAACTGTCTCATTGCTATTTGTTCTTCAATAAAGTTATGGGAAAAAATTATAAAAAGAATAGGATGTCCATGGGCCATACTCACCGCAGTGACCATGTTGGTCAGTGGGGCAGACAGATGACACAGTTGGGGGACTTGGGGAATTCTTATCTGAGAGTGGGACACTTGAGTTTCCACAGGACTGGTTATCTTTGAATGTTTAGGGAAAAGGCTTCCTCAGCAGGAATATCCAGAGCAATGTCTGCTGGGCAGAAGGAAGTTCAGATGATGTTACACAGGCAGGAAACCAGTACAGCTGGCAGGAAGTGACAAGGGGGAGGGCGGACTGAAATCTGCAGAAAGATGGGCAAAGTCTGTGTGGATCCAGAAAGAAGTTTGGCTTCTATGCAATCTGTAATAGGCAATTACAGTGGTGTGTCAATTTTTATTCACATAGTTTAAGATAATGCTGTTTTCTAGATTAAAATGATTTTAGTCACATGAGAAGGGGTGGAGGCACAGAAAGCCTCCAGGAAGCCACAGTGAGATGTACATGCTACACAGGCATGGTTTAGATCCAGGAATTAGTATCAAGGAATCAACAATGGGAACACATTGACTGTAGAACTAACCAGATGTGCCAATGGAAGGGCAGGTTCCAAGCACCAAGTGGAGGAGTCACGGAATTTTGATTTCAGCAATTGGGAACTGGCTTTGGTATCAGCGGCTAAGGATACAAGAAAGGCTTTGGAGCATGTTGAGTTGGTGTGTATCTGTGCGAGTAGGGTGATGCGTGAGCATTCCATGGATAGGGATGGCTGGCAATACTTCCAGCACACTTCTAGGTCCACCACGTCTCCCTGCTGCTAAGGGCACTTGCATGTGACAATCATCTCCTTTGATTGTTTCTTCTAATATTTTATAAGGTTAGCTTTTATTTATTGTATTATTTATTTTTGTTATTCATTCATTATTTTTATTTTACATTAATTTAATTGAGGAAGAAATAGCATTGAGACAGTGTCAAAACAGGTTAGTAGGAAAATTACAATAATTAATACATGGCATATTGTTGTCTTCATAGTAGTTATTCATAGAACAAGAGGTATATATGACATCTTACCAACATTGAGAAGATAGCCATAGTCTCAAAATTGCTGTACAGATTTCATGCAATCCCTATCAAACTACCACCTACATACCTCCCAGATCTAGAGAAATCATTGCAAAAATTTATTTGTAACCAGAAAAGATCTAGAATAGCAAAGGCAATCCTAGGCAACAAAGACAAGACAGGAGGCATTACAATTCCTGACTTGAAATTATACTACAAAGCTACTGTGATTAAAATCAGCATGGTATTTGCAATAAAATAGACCTGAGTATCAGTGGAATAAACTAGAAGATACAGAGGCCCGTACAAAAACATTCAACTACTTGATATTCAACAAAAAGGCCAAACATGCCCACTGGAAGAAAGATAGCCTCTTTATAAAATGGTGCTCAAAAACTGGCACTCCAAATGCTTAAAACTAAAACTTGACCCAGGTCTATCACAATGCACTAAGCTAAAGTCAAAATGTATTAAAGATCTTAATATTAAAACAAAAATACTAAATCTCTTGAAAAAAAAAGAAGGAGGAACTCTGGTAGACATAATGGCAGGAAAAGAGTTCATGAACAAAAAATCCAACTGCACAGGTAATACTTGAAAGAATTAATAACTGGTAACTCCTCTTACTGAGAAGTTTTTGCACATCAAAAGAAATTACCAACAGAGTGAAAAGACATCCCACAAATGCGGAAAAAAGCTTAACTAATAAGCACTTAGACAAAGGTCTGCTCTCTAGAATTTAAAAAGAATATAAATATATTATGGCCCCCTAATTTAAAGACCCAATCCAGAAATGGGCATCCAAGATGAACATACACTTCTCACAGGATGAAATTAAAAAAGTGAATAGATATATGAAAAAATGCTCCACATCGCTAGCCATCCATGAAATGCAAACTAAAACAACACTGAGACACCATCTCACCCAAGGAGAATGGTTATCATAAATAAATCAACTAACAACATATGTTGGAGAGACTGTGGGGGAAAAATGAACCCTTCTCCACTGTTGGTGGGAATGTAGACTTTTCCATAACATGCAAACGTTATGGAAATCTGCATGGTGACTCCTCAAAAAACTAGGACTGGAAATCCCATTCAAGCCAGCTATCCTCCTACTGGGAATTTTCCCAGAGGAACTGAAAATGTCACATCATTGAGATCTATGTGTACTCATGTTTATTGCAGCACAATTTGTGACAGCCAAATATTGGAAACAAACAAGATGTCCATCACCTGAGGAATGGATGAAAAAGATGTATTTTTATATACCGGAGTATTACTCAATTATCAAGAATGATAAACTCAAAGCATTTATATTTAAATGGACACCACTTGAGGCTATACACATGTGAAATAAACCAGACCCACATGTGCGTGTAAATATCATATCCTGTCCCTAGTATAAAAACTCAAAAGAAGAGATACAAATAGAAAGGTATAACACAATTAAAAAGAAAGCGAGAACTTGAGGATTGGACAATGGAGAGAGGGCAAGGAGAAAATTTTGGAAATATGACAGGGCAAAGCCATACATTCATATGCACAAGATGGGTGAGCCAATGATCTTGAGAAACATCAGCAGATTGTTGAAACTAGCCGTTATTTGGTAGGATTTTCACCCTGACTAACTATACATGCTGATACCTGTGAGCTACGTAACTGCACTGAAGATGGCAGTGTGTACTTGTAGAGTCATGCTTGGAATGCCTGTCATTCTGGTTTTCTAAATAGGTACTGCTTGTCATGACATACCAATTACTGCCATACTGTCTCTCAAGTAAATGTTTACTTTAAAAAAAAAAGGGGGTAATAAGTGAAAAAAGACAAGACAAAAATAATCCATATTAATATGCTGAGCTGTAAAAGGCTCAAGTCAACCGCTTTGGACATTGCCAGTCCTGTGGATAACCCTCTATTATTGTGGACTACTGGACTATATTGGAATATTTTGCTGAATTCATGTACCTGCAATGCTTGGATGGCGATGGAATACCCATCTCTGACAAAACTAAACAAAAAAGGGAGATACAAATGAAGGATCATGTTGTATCTGTACATACAAAATAGGATAAATATATAGATATGTTCTCTTAATTCAATGAGAAGACCAATTTGTACTAATACTGTTTGGACAGGATATTATGTCTACATCTTGTGCTATGAAGGACTACTACAAAGACAACAATATGCATTGTATTAATTTTTGTAACTGTCCTACCAACTTCTTTTGAAACTGTCTCACTGCAATTTTTTAAATAAAATTAATTTTAAAAATCCCATGGTTGAATATCTATCATCTTGTTCTTCTACGTGTGTACCATTTCTAATGTCTTATCAATTATTATTATACTGTCTTTAAAATAATTTTTTAAAAATAAAAAACTGATATGATATCATGTCTAAACCCTATTAGTACAAAGTTTTCTTCTCATTTTTGAACTAAGAGAAAGTAGCTGTATATCTATCCTAACTATTTTGTATACCTGGATATATATTTTTTCACTCCTTCAAGTAAATGATTATGTGAAAAAGGTAACTAATGAAAACAAGAGACAAGAAAAATATGCTATAGGACTGTCCTGCTGCAATGTTGCATATGGCTAGATTTCTAAATTTCTGTGTAAAAATTTGTAATTGTTAATTATTTTACTTTTAATTTTTTTTCTCCTCTCCTGTGCCCACACTCATTCTCTTGTGCTATGTATCCGATTTCATGTAGATTATTTATCTTTTGAACGTGCACATTTTATCCTATCCCATCACTGCTTAAGTCCTGCCAGTGGATGCCTTTGAATCATAGCAAACACGAAGCCGTTGCTCGTCAGGGGTCCGTGAGTCTCAGCCTGCTGCCTTTCCATCTTCTGAGCACACCCCGATATCTCCCACCGCAAAGCAGCATGATGGCTTTCCCCTTCTAATAACTCACATCTCAGCACAAATGTCACTCTTGGGAGACTCTGTTCCTACCCTCCCCCTCCTTGCCACAGGACACCACTGAAATTCTCCCAGTTGATTTCATGACTTGGATTGTCCTGCAGGTTTATCAGCTATTTCACAGCTAATTCTCCTCCAACGGAAGGAAGACACACGAAAGAGAACCATGTTCAAGTAGGACAAAACCTGAAAAATAAAAAAAAACACCATTTTGGTGCATAAATCATATTTTCCTAACATCCATGCCTTATCTGCCATGAACCAGGCTCAGTGGTATCGTTTTAAGTGGGCTGTGCTGTTTCTTCAATGAAAATTTGGTGAAAGAGAACAAGAGAGACCAAGAATCACCCCTGGATCTCATTTCTCATTCATTATCATTAATAATTTTTGTGCCCTTTGATTGAAAACACTGTTGTGAGATCTGTCAGCCAGCAACTCTGATGCAGCTATTTACAGTCCATGTAGTGTCTCATCCTCCTTGAATTAAGACTGCTTTTTTGCCTCAAGTAGAAATCAATGCTGTCATGAAATGTGCTCACATAAGAGTGTCCTTTCTTCCCATTTGGGGAACATTTTTCTCACAACAGTAAGGCAGTTAGAAAATGAGCAATACATTTCATGTGGGCTGCATATTAATTCATTTCAGAATAAATAAGAATACCTAGTAGACTCTGTTCCTTTATTTTTCCAAGGGGAGAAAAGTTAACTCATAAACTGGAAATGAACAGTGGTAAAGCATTTGTCCAACATATGCGATGCCTGGAGTTTGGATTACAGCACTGCAGGAAGTAGAATCAAGGGAAGTAAAGGTCCAGAGAGGAGGAAGTTAGTTCATATTGAATAACAAAAAGAATGAGGTCTTCTTAAGCCAGCCACTTACCAAATTGATTCTGTTGCACTCGTGCCCTAATTGATCCCCATACAATTAACTTGACTAAATATACTGTCAGAGTTTGGGAAAAATTGAATAGAAAGAAAGAAGCATGGGAAACACCATTACTCATGGTGATTGTGCACCCAAGAGGGAGAAAAGGAGCTAGCAGCCTCCCTACCCGTGGGGTTTATTACACTTAAGCACAGATTAACCTTACAACTTTGGAGAAAATATTAGGCAACCAAACCAAAAATATTAAGAAACCTAGTTTTAAAACTTAACAGAATGCCAAATATCCCATGCTATTCCATTCCAAATAGTTCATTCTTGAATGAACTTCCGAAGAATACACGACAGAATAAAGGAAGATCCTTTTGGCAGAGGAAATGCTTACATTACTTAGATAACTTCTGTGGTTTCCCTGCTACCACTGAGGACTTGAGCAGAAGAAACAGAAGTTCAAATGTAAGATTAACTTCTTTCTGCTCACACTCCAAGCTCCAACACATATACCTCCCCCCTAGCCGTGCTTTCCTTTTTTTGGAAAATCCCAGCTGGCCTTGCCAACATCTGCCTGTGGAAATCCCCCAAAGAAAATCATCTCAAAACAAACCCAAGCATGGTGGCCCTACAATTCATAAATACCTGAGACTCAGCCCTCATTCTCTTTCCATGTCTGCTCCTGGGCAGGTTACAAGCTCCTCCTCTTCTCTTCCTTCCTGGTTCCTGGCTCAACAAAGACCCAGAGAATTCATTGGCTGCTTCATCTTCTTGGATAACTGTGTTGGGTTTAATGACAGAATGATGGGCAGGAAAACATAAACAAGGAAAGAAGAATGCAGACGAGCTGGAGTGAAGGAAAGAGTGATGAGACTTGAGATTTTAGAGGTGGGAAAGGAGCAAATTACATCAGGTCTCATAGATCAAGGTGAGAAGTCAGAATCTGGAGAAGGCACAGTGAGGAGCCTTTTGAGTTTCCATGGGGATATTGATCAGTTAGCAAGTTACCAAAGGCTGAAAGATGTGCTGAAAAGTAACCTTAAATCTTTTGTTTTCTTAACTATGACACATGAAGTACCTTATTGTGTGACACTATGTAGTAGAAGTCATATTTATAGGCACCTAAGCACACAATGTAGATGGCTCTGATTCAACTATTGCTCCTTTTTCATGTATTTGATATGGGGTCTCGCTATGCAGCTCAGACTCATAGTGATTCTCCTGTTTCAGTCTCCCCAGTGCTGGGATTACAAGTCAGAGCCACCATGTCAGGTCTCAGTGGCCAGCTCAGTGTGTCTGAGGGTAGAGGAGTGAGTAGTTGGAGGGGCTGACAAGTGCAGCATGTCATTCTGAGGATTGAACTCTGGCCATTGTACTTGCCTAACCAGGTACTTTGACCACTGAGCTACCTTGCTGGCCTTCTTTACATAAAGAAAAGTGGTAGGGTTTCTTTTCTTGTGGGGATGCTGTGTACTTGGAATTGAACTCAGTACCTCATGGTTGCCAGGAAGGTGTTGTGCCACTGAGCTAAATTACCAACCCCAAGTAAAATGTATTTAAGTAATTTACACTTCTAAAATATAATTTTATACTGATTAAAGTTGTTTCATTTTTTTAATAAAAGAAGTGCTCTATTGAGCCAAAAGTGATGCTGCTTTTAAAAACATAGAACGTTTAAGATGTTATCAAATAACACACCATTTCCCCTATTTACAATAAATTTGCAGACATGATTGGTCATACTGACATATATACACAAACTATGCCTAAACCAAATTAAAGATTTAAAGAGCATAAAATGCTTTCTATTAGAATTATATACAACTAAATGCTTTAAGTAATAACAACTCTGTGTGCAGATAATCAAGTGGATAGTGAATGCTAACACTGCTAATAATTTTACAATTAAATAGTTCAATGAGTTAGTTAAATTTTTACTAAATAAAATTATATTTGGACAGGATATCATCTCTGAATGTTGTACTATGAATAACCGCTATGAAGACAGCAAAATGCAATGCATTAATTATTGAAACTTTCCTACTAATTGTTTTTGAAACTGTCTCATTGCTATTTGTTTCTCAGTAAAATTAATAAAGTAAATAAATAAATAAAACTCAGACCTAACTTTGGTAATTTGCATTCAATAACCATATGTATGTTCTTTTAATTTTAATGCATACTCTAATATCTGAGAAATATGTTTAATGCATGTGATAGGTATCACTAATTTTTTTTTGTCACACTTGCTTTGCTTTAAATATTTGTGGAAAACATATCCAATTCTCTGTATTGGAAATACAACTGCATTATTTTATTTTGTCAGTTTAAATCATTAAAATAAATTCAACACAATATAATTTTTTCATACAAAATGGCTCTGATTCAACTATTGCTCCTTTTTCACACATTGATGTGAAAATCCCGATTTTATATGCATAATTGTTTTATTGTTAATTATCCATACATTATCAGGCTATAACGCCTATAATAATAATTTAATTCCATTGTTTTAAAATTTTTCTAACTTTTAATAATTTAAACATTTATCATGTTAATTTGTTCAGACTTCTATAAAAAAACACTATCCACTGTGTATCTTACAGAAAAGAGAAACTTATTTTTCACAGCTTTGTGACTCAGAAATCTAGTCTAGGTGCAGAGGAGGCAAGCCCTCTGAGGGGTTTCTCTCTGCATGCAAGCAGGTGCCTTTCCCAGTGTCCTCACATGATGACGTGGAAGAGCTCATTCTGCTGTCTCTTATGAGAGCTCCAACCCCATTCCTGAGACCTCCACCATCATGGCCATTTCTGTCCCAGACAGACCCACCTCTTTTTTATTTTTTTAACGCATTTAGTACAGGGACTACAGGGAACAGGGTCTACCAGGTCTCACTACACAGATCAGACTCATAGTGATTCTCCTGTTTACAACCTCTTAAATGCTGGAATTACAGGCATGCTCTACCACACCCAGTCTCAATTGTCCTCTTAGCATACCCTGGGGGCAGGGACCACATTGCATGCCAGTGACTGAACCCTGATCCCTGTGCACTGCCTAAGCAGGCACTGTAATCCACTGAGCTATTTTGCTGGCCCCAGACCCAACTCTTAACACCATCACTTGGAGGTCAGGAGTTCAAGACAGAAGTTTTTCAGGGAAGAAAATATTCAAACTATAGCAACAAACTTTACATATATTCTAGATTTTTGTCACTTTAACATAATCTTTGGAAAGGCAGGATGATAGATCATATATAGTGAATACATTCTCAGCTTGCTGTGTGGATATTTCCAGAGCTGTGAGGTTTGGACATTTTTTGTACTCATTCCAGAGGTTCTGTAGTGTCAGATGAGTCAGTTGGGACTGCAGTGCTGGATGGTCAGCACACTCAATCAAACTGAGGACACCTTTGTCCTTGCCTTTGCACTTCCTCATCTTAGAAGGACAGAGCCCTCCTGAATGGGATTAGTGCCCTCTCCAAAGAGATGCTGTAAACTTCCCTTCCCCCTGCTTCAATGTAAAGCCACAGGAAAAGGGAGTCTCTTCTGAATCAGGATGTAGATGCTCACTGAGCAGTGTACCTGCTACTGCTTGGGCCTAGGGCTTCTCCATTTTCAAGCTGACAGAGAGGAACTTCTGTGTTCAAAGGCTATTCATTCTCTTATATTCTGCTGTAGCAGCCTGAGAGGACTAGGATGCTCATAACCATGTTTTCTTCTCTTTCAAAACAAGCAATACATGAAAGCAATTTCTATTGCATTATACTTGCTCCATTCCAGGTACTTCCATTTATATTGTACTGTGTTGTGTTGTGTTGTGTTGTGTTGTGTTGTGTTGTGTTGCATTGCGTTCTTTTGTGTTGTATTGTATTGGGTTCACACTCCGGAAATTTAGAATTTTTCAAGTGAAGGTGCCCTAGATATTTGCATGAGTTTGTGCTCCTAGACTTCACAGATATATCTGACTCTAAGCGGCTTTGAAGAAAGAGCCCAACAGCATCATGAACAGGAAGAACATATAACCTGCTCAGCCTAATCCTTCTCCAGCCTGATCTCCACTACTGTCTCCCTGCTTCCACTGCTGTCCTCCTGGGCTGTACTTCACCATAACTGTCTCCTTTACTCACTATATTTTTTTCACAATAGGAGTTTTGAGCATCTGAATCCCCTTCTCTTTTGTTGCCATAATAGTTGATTCCAAAGAAGTTTGGTTAGGTTGGGACAGCAGAAGAGATCATGACAGGATGCATATTGTACCAGTTAGGGCTCGCTAGAGGAACAGATTTAATAGAGTATATATTATTCTTATATGATATAAGGCAATTTACAAGATAGGGTTGCAGTGGCCACCTGCAGAGTCAAGCGTGGGAGGTGGGCATCTACATACTGCAGAGCTGAGGGGCAAAAAGCAAAGGCCTGGAGTTGCAGAGTCCAGTGCAATCCTGTATCAGAAACCAAAGGAAGTGAGCTAGAAGGATGCAAGGATGCTTCAAGATCCATTAAGTACAACATCATAAACATATTTGCCCCATAAATACACAATATGTAAATATTATTTGTCAATTGAAAATAAAATTTCAAAATGAAAATCTTTTATGATAAAGGGATTTTCTTCAGAAACTGGTTAAGTAATGTTCTGAACAGCTATGCAATGAAATACATGACACACCTGCTCAATCCCTATATAGTAGCAGGAACAGAGCAATCATTGTCAAAGAGCAGGAAGATGAGGAGGGATGACCATTTGGGGCAGGGCTTCTTAAAGATCCATTTACTCTATGTTGATTAGAATCTTATTATTTACTATGCAAAAGGTATATTTCACTGTAGAAACCTAGAAATATGTATGCATTTATAGATATCAGTAAATAAACCTCAAATTTTAGGTTAATGATAGCATTGTTCACCCCACCACAAAAATGACTCATTTTCTTCTTTTCACTTCATGCTATTCAGTGTCCTTTTCTGCATTATGTTGCTAAAGAGCAAAAAAGACCTGTAGAGCACAGCTAGCTCTGCCAGAGCAGATGTTTTCATGCTAAGCCTTTCTTATCATCCCTTATGATCTCTCAGAAATAGTCTTTGGCCTATAATTTCTTTAGCTGTTTCCAAGCCAACCATGAGTTTATTTGGAAATTCTGAGGAAAGGAAGAGATATAATTCCTTTTAGTAATGAGTATTTGAACCAGTGTGGTCCTTAATTCAATAAGAGAAAAATTAATCATCAAACACATGTTTATTTATGAGTGACATGAAAATGTTTCCATTAAATTACCCCCAAGTCACTGTCTGAATTTCTGAAAATGTAAAATATGTTCTCTATATCCATAGCTGCAACCTAGTGAGTAAAGATGAAGGCACTAACTGAATCATTGTTCTCCTGAAAACCTCACAGTGGAAACCAATTCCAGGTGACTCACACAGGTTACAGATCTCTTCCCTGAACAAGAGCCTGACAATGTCTCTCCTCAGGTGAGTGTATCCTCCAGTTATACCCAGAGCTTCAAATTGAGCTACTTCCCATGACTTTATGTTTTTTTTTTTTCATTTTGAGACAAGATCTCAATAAGTTTGCAGGCTGGACTGCAACTTGTGATCCAGAGTGCCGGGGTCACTACATGCATGCTCAAATGATTCATTTCCAGCATAATTATGGTAGTAAATGAGTATGACACCTTTGGTAGTTTGCCATTACATTTTATCGTTTTCCTTCACCTCCTTTCTCATTGCAGAATTTCTGGTCTTTCATTCCAAAAGAATTTATTATTCATTTTAAAATAATGTTGATAGACATACGTAGATATTTTTTATATCATGCTATCTCAGAAACTGAGATATTTACTTTTAATTATAATTTTATTTTACTTTGAGGAGTAAAATCAAAAGCAAGAACAAAATTCAGAACCAAGACAGAAAGTAGGCAACATACAATACTGCGCATGTTACAGATTTTCAACAGAAGGATAGTGGTTGATATATTATCTATTTTTATCATCCAATCTGTTACTCAGATTTACAGATATAGTTATGAAATATTGGACATATGATTGAATGTTACCACCAGCTTTCAAGAAATCATAAGTTTTTGTTCCTTTATATCTTTTTTCTTTTATTACCTTTGAAAAATATTTATTTTAAAGAGAGTAATTGATATAACATTAGCAATGGTACGTATTTAGAAGACCAAGATGACAGGTATTCATGCATGTTTTTTGTATTAACATTACTGTACTCAGTGTAGTTGCTTAGCCTCACAGATACCAGTGAACAGAGTTAGTCAAGGTGAAAATTCTACACATTAACTGTTATTGTAAAAAAACTGATGGAAATTCTTAGTACAATCACTTCAGCCATAATTCATATATATATATATATATATATATATATATATGTATATACACACACACTTGCATGTTCCCTTCTGCTTTTTTTCCTACTTTTTCTATCTCTTCTTCATTGTTTAGTCCTTAAGTTCCATTTCTTTATATTTTAATATATCTGTTATACCTTTCAGGTTATATTTCTTTCAGGTTCTGGGAGAAAATATATTTACATATGTGGGTCTGGTTTGCTTCACTTATGAGTATAGCTTCCAGTTGCATCCACACATATAACAAACAAACTGGGAGAGAAATTAGAGAAAACACACTCTTTATAAAACCACCCCCCAAAATGAAATACTTATGAATTAATCCAACTAAGGCAGTAAAAGATCTACACATTGAAAATTACCGTACTCTAAAAACACTGATCAAAGAGGATTTCAGAAAACAGAAAAATATCCCTTGCTCCCAAGTAGGAAGACCCAATATTGTGAAAATGGCCATTACTCTCAAATTGTTATACAGATTTAATGCACTCCCTATCAAAATACCATGAATATAAATCACAGAGCTGGAGAAAACATTCCTAAAATTTATTTGGAAGCAAGACCTAGGTTATCAAAGGCAATTCTGAGCAACAAAGACAAGGCAGAAGGCATTACAAGGATTTATACTAAAATTGATTAGACAAGACCTCATGTCTGCATTTTGTACTCTGAATAACTACTAGGAAGACAACAATACACAATGTATTAATCATTGTAACTGTCCTAATAACCTGTTTTGAAACTGTCTTATTGTTATTCCTTTCTCAATAAAATTAATAGCAAAACAGATTTTTTACATCTTTAGTTAGATTAGTTACTAAGTATCTCATTCTTTGTGAAACTATTGTAAAGGTTATTGTTTCTATTTTCTCTCTCAGTATGATTGTCATCTGTGTAGATGAATGCTATTGTCTTTTAGGCATTGACTTTGTATCCTGCTATGCTATTGAATTTGCTTATTATCTTGGAGCTTTCTTCTGTGGCCCCATAATCTTCTTGAACAGAAAATTTGGGATACCACTGAATCACAGGTTGTTACAGTACAGGTTTTCTCACGTCCTGAGACATCACTGAACTTAAAGGGCTAGAGCCAAAATATTGGCTATCCTTGTAGCCCTTGTTTTCCTCTAATTTTTTGATCTGCAAACTTAAGTTATTAATCACCCAGAAGAGAAGTTTAATAATATTATTAACCTGTAACATAGGCATTTTAGCTTAATGAAGATGTAAATAATCTATTCACTGAAAATTATAGTACTCTGAAAAAAGTGATCATAGTGAAACTCAGAAAATGGAAAGATATTCCTTGTTCCTGGATAGGAAGAAAGAACATTGTGAAAATTGCCATACTCACCAAATTCTTATACATATTTAATGCAATCCCTATGAAATTACCATCAACACTCCTTACAGACCTAGAGAAATTATTCTTCAAATTTATTTTGTATCAGACAAGACCTAGAGTACTAAAGGTAATCCTGGGCAATAAAGCAAGGCAGGAGACATTACAGTCCTGGATTTCAATTTGTACTACAAAGCCACTGTGATAAAATCAGCATGGTATTGGCAAAAAAAAAAAAAAAAAAGATCTGATGATCAATGGAAT
The DNA here is from genome assembly GCA_004027165.1 of Ctenomys sociabilis. Lineage (NCBI taxonomy): Eukaryota > Metazoa > Chordata > Mammalia > Rodentia > Ctenomyidae > Ctenomys > Ctenomys sociabilis. The sequence goes on along the minus strand of PVKA01007806.1, from coordinate 34,792 downwards.
AGATTAGAAGAATCAACTACAAATACACTTAGCCTCCTTATCTTCGACAAAGGGGCCAAACATGCTTACTGGAAGAAAGATAGCCTCTTTAACAAATGGTGCTGAAAAGCCTGGCTCTCTACATGCTGAACACTAAATCTGGACCCAGGTCTATCACCATGCACTATGCTAAATCTAAATGGATTAAATCTAAACATTAAAACAGAAGTGCTAAGTCTCCTGGAAGAGGAAATGAGAGGAGCATTTGAAGAGATAAAGGCAGGCAGCTAATGAACAAAAGTCAAACTGCATGGGTAATACTTGAAAGAATTAACAATTGGGACCTCCTCTTGTTGAGAAGTTTTTGCATGTCAAAAGAAATTTTTCAACAGAGTGAAAAGTTATCCCACAAATTGTGAAAAAAAAATATTAACTAATAAACACTCTCTCTAGAATTTATGAAGAGCTACAATACATTAGGGACTCAAAAATTAAAGACCCAATCCAGAAATGGGCATCTGAGATGCATACACACTTCTCAGAGGATGAAATTAAAGAAGCAAATAAATATATTAAAAAATGCTCCACATCACTGGCCATCCATGAAATGCAAATGAAAACAACACTGATTTACCATCTCACCCCAGAAAGAGTGCCTATCATAGAGAAATCAAACAACAAATGTTGGAGAGGCTGTCTGGAAAAAGGAACCCTTTTCCACTGCTGCTGGGAATGTTGACTGTCCCAATCATTATGGAAATCAGTGTGGAGACTCCTTAAATAACTAGGATGGAAATCCTATTCAAACATCCATCCTCCTCCTGGGAATTTTCCGGAAAGAACTGAAAACATCATATAATAGTGGTATATGTGTGCCCATATTTTTAGAAAACACAATATGTGATAGTGAAATCTTTAAAAGAACCAAAATGCCCATTACCTGAGGAATGGATGGGAAATTTGTGGGATTTTTATACAATGGAATTACTGAGTTATAAAGAAAAGAAAATCAAAGCCTTTTTGGTAAGAGGATATACTCATAAGTGAAATAAACCAGACAACATATGGAAATATCACATTGTCTCCCTAGTGAAAGAACTCAAAAGAAGAAATAAAAAGTGTAAGGTATAACACAGTTAAATGGAAAAAGAAAGAATTTAAGGAGTAAACAATGAAGGGAGAAAATGGAGACAAGTTAAGAAATATGGTAGAGGCAATACCATACCAGATAATGGTCCTAAGAATTTCCATCAGGTTTCTAAAAATAACTGTGAAGGAACAGTACTCTCACCCTGACTAACTCTATATGCTGCTGTCTGTGAACTAAGCCACTACATTGCGGACAACAATGTGTAAAACTAAAACCAAGCTTAAAACGCCTGTCATTTTGTACTTCTAAATTCATACTGCTTCCAATGTCATATCAATTATTGCTATACTGTCTTTGAAGTATATGTTTATTTTAAAAATGGTATTAAAATTAAACTAGTGACAAGAGAAACAAAAGTTGTAGTATTATCCTGCTACAATGCTGTATATGGTTTGATTTCTATATTTCTGTGTAAAGAATATGTAATTGTTTTTTAACATTATATATGGATTTAAGTTTTTGAATATTCATAGTTGTTGGAAAGTAGAAGTTCTATTTTATTTGTTAGGTGTTTGATATTCAGACAGATAGAGATGTTAAGCTAAAATGTCCTCCGCTAATGGTAAAAATATAATTAAGCTTCTGTTCGGAATGCTTAACAACTAAAGTTTTCAGACGAAAAATTAGAGATATTGATGGACTAAAAGGGCAGCCAATGTGCTGGGGCCACACAGGAAATTGATTGGTGATGTGTAGTGTGCCTAAGGAGAGTCACGTCAAGAAAATATTGGTCAAAAAATGGCCATGACTCATCCAGATGCCTGACACTGACAAACAATCCACAAGGTGCTGTACATGGTTTGAGGAGGAGACATGACTGAGCTTGTCAGATAGCAAAAGTTACATTTTTTATCTATACATGTCTTGCTTTAACTTTGTTTTAACCAGCCAGCAGAAAAGTGTAAACATGAAGTACTAAAAGTGAAGCTATATTAGGGCATTTCAAATAACTCAGCAGATTAAAGCACCTGCTTAGGCAAATGAATAGGCTTGGGGTTTGATCTGTGGTGTGTTGTGGCCTGCTGGCCCTGCCCCTGGAGTACTCTGAAAGGCTGGGCATGGTTGTGTGTGCCTACAGGCAGATCTTGTCAGGCTGAACACAGGAGATCATTACAAGTCCGATTTACATAGTGAGACCTTGTAGACCCTGTACTAACACACACACACACACACACACACACACACACACACACACACACACAAAGTGAGGCTATATTAGTATGCTGAGCTGTAAAAGGCTTAAATCAACAACTTCTGACCATTTCCAGTTGTAGCAATGATAACTCACTGCTGTTATGGGCTATTAGACTATGCTGGGTTAGTTTGCTGAATTCAAGTACCTACAATCTTTGATCTGGCATCAATATGAAAAGATCTTTTAAAATCTTTTACAAATACAGCTTCTCTAACTGCAGGGGAATACCCATCTCTGAGAATACAAAACAAAAAATTAAAAGGGAGGATACAAATAAAGGACCATTGTGTTATAAAAAAAATCTACCTATTTAAAGACAGGATAGATATACAGCTCTTTTCTGTTAGTTCATTCACTGCAAAAAAAAAAAAAAAAAAAAAAAATTTGTACTGATATTTTTTAAGAAAAGATAGGACTCTGCATCTTATCCTCTGAATAACTACTACAAAGATAACAATATGCAATGTATTAATTATTTTAATGGTCCTACTAACATGTTTTGAAACTATTTCATTGCTATTTTTTTCTCACTGAAATGAATGAATAATAAAATAAATAAAGAATATCCTTCAGCAGTTTCAAGCATTCTAGGTCTGTTTACATATTTTCTAGCACCCTGAAACCAAAATAATTTTTCATCGTTTTTGTACTCACAATAAAAGCTTTCTGAAATGTGGTCAAGTGTTTCCTTCTGTAATGAAGATACTTAAGTCCTAGAGCTTGAATTTCATTCACTGAATTATCTAAAGCTTGTGCATTAGTTTCAATATGTGTGAAAAGTCACACTTCTTTGTAAGTAGTTGTGGAAAGTAGAAATGGGGAGAAAAAGACACCTAGCCATCATTGCCACAGTTCATCATTTTTATTAAACTGGAAAATCATCCAAAAATATTCAAAACTACATATCATGGGCAGAACAATTTTTAAAATTATAACAAACTAAATATATCCCCAAACATACCTGTTAATCCATTTACATTCCTGTGTATTGAAAATGTTAAAGAATCACTTAACCTCATACATAGACAAATGAATAGTTAAAAGCTAGTGCATAAGTTACCAATAAATTTAAAAGAGAATTATCTGGCATCTCTGTGTGTAGAAGATAATTATTGATAACTTCAGAGTTCTAAAGAATGTATGAGGTAGAAGGACCAGGAAGTAGAAGAATATTTGAAGTGAGGTTTTTAATCCATTTTTTATTAACCAATTCAACTTCTCCTAAAAGTAGGATTAGAAATTTATGAGGAAAGAATAAGAAATCATTAGGAATGAAGTTGATATCAAATTTCTAATTTATAGACTTTCAAACTTTTAGCCTCATGCCCTTTTTATTTATTAAAACTCTGGTTCTTTACTAATCCACCTGAACAAACACTTGAAATCTGAGTTTTCATTGTGAAATTCATTCAAAATCCTTCCACATGTTCCTTGTTGATATAAGGATGCAATTGAAACTAAACAACATGGTTTTATAGACTGTGGGTTAAATATCTTTATATTTTATAGACTATGAATTAAATATCTCTATATACAGCTATACAGAGAACTATATATCTACATCTATATTTAATGATCTTTAGACTTATATTTCCAGCCATATAACATGCCATGCTAAAAACAAAGTAACACAATTAGCTCTTGCATGCATTTAAACAAACACCCTACAGACATGATATGGATTTCTACATCCAAAGAAAATATGCAAAGAATGCCGGGGAGATGGCTGAGTAAAATAAGTGAAAATAAGTGCTTTCCTGGCAAGCGCAAAGGCCTGAGTTCAATCCTGGTTCCACCAAAAAAGAAAAGAAAAGAAAAGAATATATAATCTTAGCACTCAGGAGGTGGGGACAGGAGGATCACTGTAAGTTCGAGACCACTCTGGACTCTACAAAAGTGAGCATAAAGCCAGTCTGAACTGCATAGCGAGATCCTGTCTCAATAAACACATAAGTAAATAAATATATATTTGGATAGGATATCAGGTCTGCATCTTGTACTATGAATACCACTAAGAAGATAAAAATATGCAATGTATTAATTGTCAAAACTGTCCTATTAATCAGTTTTGAAACTGTCTCATTTCTATCCATTTCTCAATAAAATTAATAAAAAAGAAAATATATAAAGAAGTGAAAAAATGAAAAAAAATAAAATTGTGATAAAAACATAAAATTTGAAATTCCTTTGGACAAGGACCAACCCCAAGGGTAGTATTAAGGCACTATGACCACTGCATGTGAAATCTGACGTTCTTAAAATGAGACTTAATGACGTCTCCTCCAAGCCTCTTGCAGTCATGCGGGGAGGTCTCTTCAGAGATGGCAGGATCTAGAGTGTGTAGTCCTGGCATCAAGGGTGTGTTGATTACTAACCCAGTCCACTGATTGGTCTGGCATAGTTCTGGCTAAGATTGAGTGTGTAACTGCTACACATGAACTAAGACAGGTAGCCTGAATAAAATGGTAAGGGACAGAAAGAGACCTAATGGACCCTGCCTGCCAATATGGAATATCTCTCCTCTGTGATGCCCCTCTGTTGTGTGACTCTACCTTGCAGCCAGCCAACAATGGACTGCAACTTTCACAAATTGTGAGCTAAATAAACCTATTTTCCTTTCATTTTGTTATCAGGTATTTTGTTTCAGCGCTTAGAGAAGTAACTAAGGCAGACTCCTTTAAAATTCCTGACACATTGTAAGCTCCCAGTGGGGCTGTGGAGATAGCTCAGTAGTGTAACAGCCTTCCTGGCAAGTGATAGGTCCTGAATTTTATCCACAGTACCAGAAAAAGGAAAAAGAAAGCTCATAGTATATCTGTGTTTAAATTTAGTGAACGGAAGAAAACATTTACATCAATGACTGCAAAAGTATACAATCATCCAATGTCTATTGTCAACAGAAACAATCCAATGAAATAAATTCTCAATAGCTTTTTCAGGTTATAGACATAATGAAACATGTTATGCATAAAATATCTGAAAAATATGAAATCAAATACTAAGCAGCAACATACTATCAGATCTAGGAAGACAGATTGAAAATGTAATTAAATCAAGAATGGCAATAAAATATCTAGCCACTAGTAATAAAAACTTCACTAGTATATTTAATATCAGTGGGACATCCTGGAAAAGCAATTGGTAGCACTGCCACTGGTATAACTGAAGAAATCAGGCAGAAGTTAGTAACATATGTAATAAGATTTATCCCCAATTGTCACTAACATCCTAACTCAAAATTCAAAGTTTAAAATAAAGCAAGATCTATTTCTACATGAGCATGGAGTCCAAGATCAGTAGTTCTTTTAGCTAACAACTATGTCATAATCTAGATTTAGAATTTCCCCGCAAAATATCACATGGTCCTAAGTGGAGTTCTTCAAAGGTGACTTAATGGCGTGGTGCTACCCTCATTCGTGGGCTGATACCCTGAGAGGTTCAGTGCTAACTGTGCTGCTAGGAATTGTAGGGACTGTGACCTGGAAAGATGTATTTCCCTCCTGTTTTCCTTCTCTCTCTGCTTCCTGGATCCCCCCCCCCCCCAAGTGATCAGCTTTAGTCTGTCATGATCTTCCATCATGGCATTTCTACCTTAATACAAAAAAAAAAAAAAAAAAAAAAAGAAAAAAAGGAATTAAATCTCCTTAACCAAATTAGAACTCTCTTTGTTGAATATTGGATCTGTGTCCTGCAGTGGGAAAGCTGACAGTTGCAATCTACAAATAGAAATGGTTTACATCTGGTGAGTCAGGTTAGGGACCTCAAAAGCCAATGATTACATCTTTGGCTGGTGACCAAAATGGTATTGATAGGACCTACCTACACTGATGGGTGGTGCTCATTCTCATCTGATACCTGCATTGAGCAGGTGGTATTGGCAAATGCAGTTCCACTTCTGTAACTAATGAAGGAGATTAGTTGGGTGTCGGTTTCCTTGAAACTGACTTAGTATCGAACCTTAGAATTTGGATAGAATCATATGTGCTGCCCTCTATTGGTTGACACAGTCACAAAGAGCTGCCCAATCTTAACATTAGAGAGTACAAGCCCACTCTACTACTCCTTGGAGTGCATATCAAGCTCGCATAGGAAGAAAATCATGTTGCTTTGGAAAGTACACTGCTATAATAGGCTAAAATCCATGGTAGAGGAAAGAAAAGGCCTCCCACAAATAATCAGAATCACAGAAAAGGAGAAGAAAAGAGCAGTTATATGGAGAGATGGCCCCTAAGAAGGGTGTTTGGCTCTGTTTCTCTCTGTTGGAGGAACTGTCCAACACCCACAGCTTAAAAGAAGAGTTCATTTTGGCTCACATTTTCAGCCTTTTGTCAACTGACCTCAAGACAGAAATGGCATGCTGGAAGGATCATCTATGGAAGACAGCTGCCCACATCAAGGTCATAAAGCACAGAGGAAAAGAAAAAGCCAGTGTGAAAGATGCACCCCTCCAGGTCATGCCCCACTGACGCACCTCTTGCAGTCAGGTACCACATCTTAAAAGCACATTTGGCTCTGATGAGTACAGCATTTACCTAATCCAATAACCTTCTGAAGCCTCATGTCTGACCACAAGAGAGCTGAGCACAGGCTGTCATTCTTTTTCTAAACAATAACAACAGTGACTATGTGTTATAAATACTGCTACCCCCCCCCCCCGGGAGCAGAGGTTTCATTGGTTATGGTGGTGAGAGTATTTATTCTAATGAATTCACTTCAGAAGAGAATAAAACTTGACCTACTGGAAATTGGAAATATGGGAAAGTACTCATCCAGTTTGAAAGAGTCCAAGAGGAACATTTCTTATTAGATCTAGTCTTATTTGCATATAATTTTTAGTAAGAAAGAAATTGCCTTCTATCTGTATTTTAAATTAGGCATCAGAGAGTAGCTCTGTGCAAAACTTTAGCGTGATGATTCTGCAGATGGACACACACTGCCCAGTTGATCTGACTGAGCCATTCCACTAGTTCTATGTCCCAGCTGCAGGGGCTCCCAAGCTCACTCTTTCATACTAGTTCAGACACCTTGTGGACACAGCTCTGACCACCTGGGTAAGATTCTGCTTTGCAAGGAACCATGGAGAGACTCCTCCAGGGACTAATTATAGGGAATAAAATGTGATGACTGCCTGTCAGCACCGAGAAAGGTTAGAGTTGAATACCATAAAAGACAGGCAACCCAAGGGAAGTAGATCAGATCCCAGCCTTGCAGAGGAGTCACAGAAAAAAGAGCTCTGCAGAGTCCACAGAAAGCTGGAATTGACATGATGGAGTCATTGCAAAAAACTGGCCCAGCTGACCCCGCAGCCTTGGGATGTAGAGGAAGCTGGCTGAGTTCTGTTAGAACGAGGACAGTACAGGCAAAGAGAAGACCGTCTGGAGGGCTGGTCCATTGGCCATCTCTGCACACACTGTTTATACAAGGCAACTTCCCCCTTCCACACACTTTATCCTAAGTGTGAATCTCTGCACACTGAAATCATAAAAGATAGAAGTGTTAAACTCACTCATCTGCCTAACTCCTAGGACTAAGAGATTCTAGAAGGGGCCTGAGATGCAATGTCTGTCCCCAGAACTCAGGGCCACTGGCACACATTGGGTATGCACAGTGGTTGTTGAACAGGAGAACACACACCTGAGAGAAAGAATGATAGTAAACCATGGCCAGCGCACCATGGGGTAAAATGGTGCCTGTGGTTCTGTGCATGGCTACCTGGGTATAGATGTTGCCATGGCCTGTTTGTAGCCTTGTGTAGCTGGTGGCCCCAGGCAAACATGAAAGAACATGAAGCTTGCAAAAGGATCGATAGCTCTGCTTTGAAGTACAGTAAGCATCTTTCTGAGGGTGTCTATAATGTAGAGTAGAACATTAGCAGTCACTTTCTAATCCTGCACATGTGAATGTGTCTCCAGATAAATTAGACCCAGGCACAAATTACAGTTGCTTTCTTCATATTCTGAGGGTTAATTCTGCACTCATTTGTTGAAAACAAAACAAAATTAACTCTCTCGTACTTTCTCCTGATGGAGTCTATGCTGTTACCATAGCAACTCAGCCTACAATTTTAATATTTAAATAATTTAACAAAAGCTAAAACAAAACAAGAAATCACCTTTACCTACTCCAAGCAGGAGAAAAATCTTCAAAATATAAAGAGAAGCTGGTGGTCAAAAAAAATAAAACATAGTTCGGCAGCTTGATGAACTGGAAAAACAATTCAAAATTAACCAAAAGTAAATGAAGAATGGTTGAAGCTGTAAAGAAATGAAAGGTTCTTTAATCACAATATGCAGCTTAATACTGTTTAGTATGTGTTTTAGTTACTTTTCTCTCATTCGTGGAACACAATTCCCAACACCCAAAATTAAGAAATGAAAGGTTATTTAGTTCACAGTTAGTGGAGGCTTCAGTCCATACTTGGCTCAAGACAAAGTGGCACAAGGCAGAGGGAAGTAGATCGTGCTGGTTGAAAACAGCAAAGAGCAAATGGAGAGGCAGCAGCTGGAGCACTAGAAAGCTTCTCTTTCTCCCTATATTGTATACAGGTTTCCCACCCCAGGCAGGAAGTACAACTCACACCCATAATCCCAACATTGGATCAAAATTAATGCCAAACTCTAGAAGCAACACCATTACTGCATGAGACTTTGGGGGGAACACTGAGAAACAAACCATAATGATATGGATCCTCATTATTGCTTGGGCCTTAGAGTATGTGTTAGTATTCAGACTAACACATACTCTAAGGAAAAATATCCAAAAGTTTATGTAGCCCACCTAGAGAAATGCAGAGACAGATTTTCCCCAAGGAATTGACTCACATAATTGTGGAGGCTGATAAGTTTCAAAATCTTTAGTTGGAAATCTGGCAGATCAAGTTCCTACCTTAGTCATAGGTAGCGAGCAAATTCTCTTATTTCTTTCTTGTTCTGTTCAGTCTTTCCAAGACTTTTTTTTTTCAAAGACATATTCATAGCCTCCTTGATTTGGGGGTTTGTAAAATATTAGCCTCCACCACCACAGGGCCCAGAGCTTCTGCCTCCAAAATTTCCTCCCTTCGTGGATCCAAAATTTGAAGACTGACTGTTGTAATTGCCAAATTCATTATAGCTTCCACCACCTCCATTATTACTTCCATCATTACCAAATCCATTGTAGCCATCTCCACTGCCACCATATCCACCCACCATGGCTGCCACCAAAGCCACCTCGACCGCGGAAGTTTCCTCCATAATCAAAATTCATTGCCACCAAAACCACCTCCATGAGCAACATAAAAATTTCCAGAACCACTTCGACCTCTTTGGCTAAATGAAGCATTAACCTGCTTGGACAGGGCTTTCCTCACTTCACAGTTGTGGCCACTCACAGTGTGGTATTTTTGAATGACAATCTTATCCACAGAATCATGGTCATCAAAGGTTAAAAAAGCAAAGCCTCTCTTTTTTCTACTCTCTTGGTCAGTGATAATTTCAATCACTTTGATTTTTCCATAATCTCAAAATAATCTTGTAGGTGATGTTCTTCAGTATCTACTTTAATGCCACCAACAAAGATCTTCTTCACCATTAAGTGGGCACCTGGTCTTTGAGAATCTTCTCTTGAGACAGCTCTCTTCGGTTCTACAACTCTGCTGCCCACTTTGTGTGGCCTTGCATTCATGGCTGCACCCACTTGCTCCACAGTAGCATAACTGACAAACCCAAAGTCCTTGGAATTCTTGGTGTTTGGGTCTCTCATTACCATGTATTCTGTGAGTGTTCCCCATTGCTCAAAATGGCTCCTCAGACTTCATCAGTTGTTTCAAAGTTCAGCTCTCTGATGAATAGCTTCCGTAGCTGTTTGGGCTCCATGGGAGACTCTGACCTAGACATGACAGCAGACGGAAGAGAGACTGATGATGCTTCCTCTCCAGTGAAATGAATAAGCTACTAAGCCTACTCCTTTCCATGGATTTTATAAAGGCCATGGCATATTGAAATGCATATGTTCACATTTACTTAAGCAATTTGCTTATTGTACAAGTTCAAATATTAATTGTATCCAGCATCCTTGCAAAAACACCCTGAATAAGGTACTACTATAAAACTGACCACTTCAATGAGTGAAAAATTAACCTTCCCACAGCACATTAGACCAAAATGCTTCCAGACACTGCCAGCTGAAATGACATCTGTAGAGAAATATTATTTTCCATACCTGGCACCCACATTTCAGTGTGCAATGACTACACAGAACTCTTGCAAAAATAATCTCAATTCACTTCACAGATGTGATAGTCTCAAGCCAGAGAAAAATCCCTCAGTACCATTCTGCTGAGCAACAATGCCTCCTAGTGAAGTATCCAAGCATTTCTAGGCAGTCACATTGGTATTGGCTGTATGACCTCCAACCCCACCTCTAACATCTCCACACCCCAAATATTTAATACAGGACATATAATTCATAGGATTATTTTATAATATTTACACAAAGACTCAAATGCAGAAGAGTGGAAGAAATCTGTCCACACAACAGAAGACTCACAGAATCCAGCTGAGGACTTGAATCCCACATCAATGTTCTGCACATGTCCAGTTGGAGACCTAGACCCCATTGCAATGTCTCATGCAAGATTTGCACTGGAAAGACTCAAAGGCTCATCCATGGTGGAAGATATAAAATGTTCATCAGTAGGATGAAGGATCTGCCATAAAGCTATGATCTTTACTGGATCCAGGAATCAATGCTCTAGGTAAGGACCAGAGCTCCCCAGGAATGAGCTGTAGCTATTTTCAGCAAACAGTAACACCCTGGGCATCTCTGATAATGCAAACAGCTGAGTTCATCTCAGGAAAGCCCTGCAACAAGCTTTTCCAGGGGCATCAACAGCACAGCGTTTTTGACTCCAGTTCTCTTTCGATGCTGTTGGCAATTGCCTTTAGGGGGGCTATCCACAACTAGAACCATGCTCCATGAGTTCAGCTGGATATTTCAAGTTGACCAAGAGTTAATCCACCACATATCTGATGAACTAAAATTTGTCAATATCTAATCTGAATTTTCTGTGACCTCTTGAAAGTGAAAAATGAAATAAGCTCTTTCTATAGGATATAACCCCCAAAATGAAGACAGTCTCGTACACTGCTGATAAGCATGTAAATTAACTCAGCCTTAAGGGAGGTAATTTGGAGTCATAAGTGCAAAAGTACTTGTATCTAACAAAGGATCATATGAAATGTACTCCTGATATTCTTTCAGTCATGTAAATTGGTGTATGTACAAATAGTCTCAAGGAAGCACTGCTCAAGATAGCAATCTGTGGAAGGCAAGCTAAATGAATTCAGCAGGACAGTCAAAGTAAACAGATTATATCTGAGAAATGTAGCAGTAATAATATCATATTCACATTCTGAAAATGTTAAATTATGTGACTATATCCCTCACATAAATAAAAGGCATAGTGTGCTGCATTCTGCACACATTCTTGATTTCCTATTCTGTGGCTTGCAGACGCTGAGGCAGTAAACTAGTGTTTGTAGGTTTCATTGGATTTGTTATTTAGTCTCAGCTCTCTTTTTATTCTTTGTGGAGTAAAAATATATCAGATCCTTGTCCTTCCATCTTAGCTGGAAGGAAAGCCTCCATCTATATAACAAGGGGTTTATAGAGCAAGAAACGTGTGTGGAGAAAGCCTGCCCTGTGTTCACCTATGTCTTTACTGATTTTCTGCCTCCTGGATGGATCTGTTTTTGTCTAGAGGGGGACTGTTTACATCCCCAAGTGCAAGAGTAGATTATCCATTTCACATTGCAGTTCTTTCACTTTGCTTCATTTATGCCGTTGCTCAGTTGTTAGGCATGTGAACAGTGAGGATTGTTGTGTCCTTTTGAGGGATTAAACCATTTATCATTATATAATTACCTACTTTACTGCTGATAACTCTGCTTTCTCTGAAATCTGATCTTTCTGAAATCATGGAACTATTTCTGTTGTTGACTAGGATTGGAATGACTTAATTCCTCCATCCCATCAGTGTGTATGTTCAGATATAAGGTAGTTTTCTTGGACACAGTAACCAGCTGGGTTTTGATTTTGACCCATACTGGAAATCTCTGCTCTCAAATCAGTATACATGCACTAGCAAGTGTCATTTAAAATGACTCTGTGAGTGGACGCATGCCTACCATATGATAAATTTTCTATTACCTGCACTTTTTTCATGGTGTGTTCTTCCCCCATTTTCTCCCTTTTATGGTTTTTGTTCAGTATTTTATATGGCTTCATTTTCTGTCCTTTATGGCATATCAACTGTAGAACTTTTCTGTCTCTTGGAGTGAATACTGTAGAACAACGAGGATGAGCATTTTAGAGGCTGAGTGCCAAAGTGCAGCCCAAAACCCCCTTAGTAGATCATCAAGTGTCAACACTGCAATTAAGCCTGAGTGCTGAGGCTTTAGTTTATAACAAGCAGCTCTACATAGACACCTTTTGTCTTAAAATGAAAACACAGTAGCACGTGTGCCATAGACTCACACCACTGCTCTAGGGTGCATCGCAGTGAACCCAAGCCTACTTTCAAAGAACAGAAAATGACTTCATAGCTAGTGAAAATCACTGCTAATTAATTACACAATAGAATTCAAGTGTGATCTGCAATGTTCTTCCTCTGCTGCCATTTGTTGAAGCTCTACTTCAACACACAGGAGCTTCTTCCTGAGATTCTTCCAAGAGATTCTTCCTGACCTTGATGAGAATTCACAAGAGCACAGGAGCCTCCCTGGGTCTAGGTTCACCTTAAATTGTTATTTATTTTTATTTTTTAAGAGAGTACAAGTTAGAATTCAAACAGAAAAAACTACAAGTCATACAGAATTTCACTTAACAAAGTAATATCAATTTCACAGTATTTGTTGTATTACATGGAATTGTCTTTCAACCGGTTATTTATATTACCAGACAAATGCATGTAAAATTGAAAGAAGAAGAAATGCATAATGAACTAAGAAGAGAAAAAGTACAAACAATTGAAAGAAGGGGATGGAGCAACTTAAACATTAACTGCTTCTTTGCACAGAACAGTAAGTTTTACAAATCGTAAATAAATCTCTTTCTTCTACTCCCTCTCTTGTCCTTCTCCACACCTTAGTGACTCTTTCTTTTTGAATAAGTTCATTCTCTTTTCCCGCTATCTATTGTACCCTTCAGATTCCATTCTTTCTCTTTAAGGTTCTCACACTAAGGACACAAAGTGATGTTTTCACTTGTACATTCTCTAGTTGCATCCATTTATTAAAAAAGAATCAAATTTATCCAGTTTGGTAGCTGAATAATACTCCTTCGTGTGAAAATACCACATATTCTTTATCCATTTTTCAGCTGATGGGCATCTGGGTTGTTTCCAGGATTTAGTTATGACAAATTGTGTTGCTATATACATGACAGGTGTGGTATGAAGTTTTCAGTTCTTCTGGAAAAATACCCACGAGGGGAATAGCTGGGTTGAATGGAATCTCGAATTCTAGTTTGTTTTTTTTTCTTTTAGATAAATTGGAATTCAAAGATATAGTATAAATCTTAAAATAAAAATTAAGATTAAGCAATATTCAAAAAATTAAATACTAATTAATTTAAAATTAAATGTTTCAAAACAATAGAACTAAGAAAAAGTTTTCATGATAGTAAAGAAATATGAAGAATAAAACATAAGATAAATGCTGGAATGACAAATAAGTGACCATCACTTATGAGTTTGGGGATAGGATATCGCATGGAAGTTCTACTGTATTGTGGACATGGATAATGACCACGACATTTGCTGGTGGCCAGGTGTCATTTGTGGGACTGAGCTACTACTATTTCCTTGAAATCCATCCTGTAATCCCATATGGAATCTTGACCCATAAGGTGCAAGAGAGGTCCATTTGTAGAGTGTGCTGATGGAAATATTTTGCTGCTGTATACAAACGAATAACTGAAAAGACTACTATTGTACACCTCTTATTTTCCTGTGTTCATTTGCCATATTTGTTGGATTCTTTCCATTTTCATTCATGGGGTTGTGATCATTTTGCTCCCTCTCTAGAATATAATTTAGTAATCTGTGTAGGTTTGGCTTTGTCATTATGAAATTCTTCAGTTGTTATTTGTCATGGAAGTATTTTACTTCTCCATTATACTTGAAAGAGAGTTCTGCAAGGTATATCAGTCTGGGTTGGAATTTGTTTTCTTGCAAGACTTGAAGTACTTTGCTCCATGCTGCTCTTGCCTTGATGTTTGTGAAGAGAAATCTGCCATTATTCTGATAGGTTTTCCTTTAAATGTGATCTGCTTCTTTTCTTTATCGGCTTTTAGCATAATGTTCCTGTTCTGAATTTCTGGGATCTTGATTATTATATGTCTGGGAGTGTTTTTAATTGGGTTGATGATGTTTGGAGTTCTATATGCTTCAGGTCCCTGAATGTCAAATTGTTGCCCCATGTTTGGGAAGTTTTCTGCTATTACTCCCATCCGTATTCTTTTTATATCATTTGTATTGACTCCTTCCTTCTCATTGATGCCTATTAGTCTCACATTGTTCATCTTTGCATTATCTTGCAGGTGTTGAATTATTTTTTTTCCTGCATCCTAGTTGTTTTTAAGAGATCTTTGCTTACCTTTTCAGTAGTTACAATGGTGTCTTTAAGGTCAGAGAGTCCATTTTCATGTTCTCAAAATCTCAAACAGATTTTCCAGCTTGTGATTGAGGTTTTAATTTCCTGTATATCACTTTGGATCTGTTTCATACATTCTATTTCTTTCCTATATTGTTTATTCAGGGGTTCCATCATTTCTATGTTCTGTTCTATATTTTATCTGTATATTCTTTAGAAGCACTTAGTACTTCATTGATTATAGTTATCACTACTTTTTTATTTCAGAAATTATTTCTGATCTGATCTCTTCTATACCTTTATATAGTTGTTTCTTTACTTTCAACGCTATTATTTCAGAGATTTCAGGTCTGTGATGTCCAGTTTCCTCTATGCTAGTGTCTTCTGCATTTGTACTGGGTGGACTTGGAGCCTGAGCCTGCTTTTTGTTCCTTCTCTTTGTCATTTTGTACACCACTGATTTTTGACATTTGGTGTAGAGCTCAGATAGTTATTACCTTAGCACCAGGTCCAGATCTACGAAGTTCAGACTCCTCCAGGTGGGTGTGGCTTTGGTCTAGCTTTCCTTGCAGGAGAACCCTTTGAGTCACACGGCAAGATGTTCTGCTTCTGAATCAGCTGGGTGGGTCTTGCCTCTAGCCTCTTTTCAGGGAGTTCTGCTGAAGGTTTCCACACTGGGCCGGAGGTCTGGGTCGATTCAGGATCAGGTGGCCTGGGAGGTCTCACTCACATGCCAGGCCTGTGCTCTGGGTTGCTTAAGGGTCCGGAGGCCCTGGGCCATCTCACTCACTGCAGTTCTAGCTTCATAAAGAATCTCTACACTAGTTTCCACAGTGGTTATACCAGTCTCCACTCCCACCAACAGTGGAGAAGGGTTCCTTTTTCTCCACAGCCTCTCCATAATGTGTTATTGGTTGACTCCTTGATGTTAACCGTTTTTCCAGGGTGAGATGGAATCTCAGTGTTGTTTTAATTTGCATTTCTCAAATGACTGATGATGTTGAATATTTTTTCATATATTTACTTGCCATTTGTATTTCTTCCTTGGAGAATTGTATATTTATCTCAGTTGCCTGTTTTCGGTTTGCATCTTTGACTTCGGCGGGCATGAATTTTTTAAATTATTTATATGTTCTAAATAGAAGGCCTTTGAGGAACAGTCAGCTATGATTTTTTCAAGTTTGTGGGTTTTCTTTTTACTCTGTTGGAGATTTGCTTAGAAGTGCAGACTCTTTCAAATAGATAAGATCCCAGTTGTTTAATCTCTGAAGTATTTCCCATGCAGTTTGTTTTTTGTTCATGCACTCTCTACCTACCCCTATGTCTTTACAATTTCTACTTACATTTTCCTCTAGTAGATTTAATGTTTCTCTTTTAATATTGAAATCTTTAATCCATTTTGGCTGTAGCTTTCTGCATGGTGATAGGCATGGGTCTAGTTTTAGCCTTTGGTATGTGGAAAGCCAGTTTTTCCAGCACCACTTTTTATCATTTATTTATTTTTTCTTTTTTTTTTTATGTATTTAGGACAGTGTCTACAAGTTCTCACTTTGTAGATTGGACTCATAATGATTTTCCTGTTTTTAGCCTCCCAAGTGCTATGATTATAGGCACACGCCACCAAGCCCAGTCTCAATAGCCACCTCAGTGAGTGCCGGGGGATGTGGCCAGCACAACACACCAGGGATCAGACTGCAGCTGCTGTGCTCTGCTGAAGCAGCCACTTTAGTGGCTTTGCTATCATCCCAGCCCTACCATTTATTAAGAGGTGGTCTTTTTTCCAGTGAGCAGGTTGGTTCACTGCTTATCAAAGTTAGTGTGACTGAGTGTGTTTGTAGCTGTGTCTGCACCTTTTAATCTGTTTCATTTATCCCCATGTCTATATCTATGCCAGGAACATGCTGATTTTATCATAGTAGATTTGTAGTATAATTTCAAGTCAGGGATTGTGATAGCTCCTCTGTTTCCTTTGTTTCCTAGGATTCTTTTCAATCTTCTGGGAGTCTGATGCTTCCAGTTGAATTTGGGGAAAGTTTTCTCCAGCTCTGTGAGGTATACTAATGATATTTTGATAAGGAGTGCATTGAATCCATATCACAATTTTCGGAGTCTGTCTATTTTCACAGTGCTGGTTATTCCTATCCAAGAGCATGGAATATTCTTCCATTATTTTAAATCCTCGTCAATCTCTTTTCTCAGAGTACCATACTGTTCACTATATAAATCTTTTGCATGCTTTTTGAGATTGATCCCTAAACATTTTTTATGTTATTGTGAAAGGTTTCTAGTTTCTCTCATACTATGTTCATTCTTTGTGTATAAAAATACTACTAATTTTTGGGTGTTGACTTTGTATCCTGCTACTTTGTCGAATTTGGTGATAAAATCTACAAGACTTTTGGTGGAGTAGTTAGAGTCCTCTATGCTGAGTATCATGTCATAGGCAAATAATGATAATTTCAGTTCTTCTTTTCCAATCCTTATTCCTTTTCTCAATCTCTCTGTCTCCTCTGTCTGTCTGTCTGTCTGTCTGTCTCTCTCTCTCATCTAATCTAATCTATTCTAATGTAATCTAATGTAATCTAAATCTAATCTAATCTAATCTAATCTAATCTAATCTAATCTAATCTAATCGCTCTGGCTAGTGTTTCCAGAATTATACTGGATAGGAATGGAAGCCTTAAGCATCCCTGTCTTGTCTTATTCCTGATTTGAAGAGAAGGTTTTCAGTTTTTGACCATTTACTGTGATGTTGGCTGTTGCTTTCTTATAGATGACTTTTATCAGGTTGAGATATAGACAATCTATTTCAGTTCTCTGTAGGGTTTTTGTCATGCATGAGTGTTACAGTTTGTCAAAAGCTTTTTCTGACTCTCTTAAAATTATGTGGTTTTTGTTCTTGGTTCTATTGGTGCACTGATGTGGTGTGTATGGATTTGCATATGTTGAACTGTTTCTGAATTCTTGGAATGAATCTCATTTTGTCATGATGTATAATCTTCTTGATGATTTGCTTGCATTCTGTTTGCCAGTATTTTATTAAGGATTCTTGCATCTGTATTCATTAGAGAGATTGGCCTGTAGTTCTTTACTTTATTTGGATCTTTTCTTTCTCTGGTTTTGGAATCAGATCAATACTTGCCTCCAGGAATGAGTTTGGGAGAATTGCTTCACTTTCAATTTCACTGAAGTGTTTGAAAAAAGTTGACATTAAATCTAATTTCTTGTAGAATTCTGCTGTGAATGGATCCATTGGGACCTGGGCTTTTCTTTGTTGGTAGTCTTTTTTTATTATATTTTCAATATCATTTCTCATTATTGGGTTATTCAGAGTTTGTATATCTTCTTGACTCAGGTTTGGCATTTCATATGTATCTAGTAAACTATTTCCTCTGTGTTTTCCATCCTGTACGAGGAAAGATTTTGGTAGTGGGTATAGATGATCATCTGAATTTCTCTAGCGTCTGTAATAGTTTTGCCCTTTTCATTGTTGATTGCTTGAATTTGTGTTTTTCTTTTCTTTTTTATTAGGTTAACTAGAGGTTTATCAACTTTATTTATTCTTTCAAGAAAGCAACTTTTGATCATTTATTCTTTGTATTTTTTCTTCTGCTCCAGTGCATTAATTTCTGCTCTAAACTTTATAATTTCCTGTCTTCTTTGGGCTTCGGGTTTGAAATTCTCTTCTTTTTCTAGTAGCTTGAGGTGTGGAATAAGATTTTTTAATTGGGTATGTTCTGTTTTCCTCAAGTGCAAATTTACTTCTGTAAATTTTCCTTTTAAGACAACTTTTATTGTATCCCACAGATTTTGGCAAGTTGTATCCGCATTTTCATTTTATTGTAAATATTTTTAAATTTCTTCTTTAATTTTATTGTGATCCATGGTTGTTTAGGAGGTTATTTAATTTTCATGTATTTGCCGTATGTCTAGTTTCTTTCCTCAATAATTTCATTTTATTACACTGTGATCAGATAGTATACATGTGATAACTTCAATTGCTCTTCACTTACTTGAGAATACTCTGTGTGCTAGTATGTGGTATATTTTGGAGAATGCCCCATGTGAAGCTGAGATCAATGTGTATTCTGTTTTTGCTGGGTGAGATACCCTATGAAAGTCTATGTAGTCAATTTTTCACACCTGTAGTTAAGTTGTATTATTTCTCTGATGACTTTTGCCATCATAGTTGATCTATGTCTCTGTGTCAGTGACATCTTAAAGTCCCCCATTACTATTCTGTTATTGCCATTTTGTTTTTCATCTCTGTTAACCATTTGCTTTACGTAGAAGGGTCCTCCTACCTTGGGTGCATATATATTTATAACTGTTATCTTTATCTCTTGTAATTTTCCCTTAACAAATACGGAGTTTCCTTCTTTGTCACTTTATATGAATTTTGGTTTGAAGTTGATATTGTCAGCAACAAAGATAGCTACCCCTGCTTTTTTTCTGATTTCCTATGAAATGGAGGGTTGTTTTCCATCCTTTCACTTTTAGTCTGTGAATTTCCTTGTGAGTTAAATGTGTTTCTTGTGTGCAGCATAATGTTGGATTTTGTTTTTTAATCCACTCTGCTAGTCTGTTTCTTTTGATTGGTGAATCAAGGCCATTACATTAATGGTTAAGACTGATATGTATTGACTTATTTTTGTCATGTTATTTTTATTTTATAGGCTCTGTACCCCTTGTTTTTATTTATTTTTGTTCGTATTTCATTCTTTTTATTTTTTATTTATTTTAATAAGAAAAAAGATAAAATACCATTGAAACAGTTTCAAAAAAGTTAGCAGGACAGTTACAATAATTAATATATTGCATATTGTTGTTTTCATCATAGGTATTCTGAGCACAAGATATAAACATGATATCTTCTCTAAACAATATTATTACAAACCTTTTTTCTCAATGAACTAAGAGAAAGTAGCTGTATTTATCTATCTTGTATATACATTATATGTAATGTATTCCTTTTTCACAACAAAACATCCTTGTTTTTAACTAGTTGCTCTGTTTGTTGGTTCCTTTGTATTGTTCTTGAAGCTGTTATCACTTCAGACTTATTCTAGAATATCTGTCAGCAGTCATGGTAGGGTTGGTTTGGTGGTCATGAATTTCTTCAATCATTCTTTGTCATAGAAGAATCTTACTTTGCCATTGAATTTGATAGATAGCTTTGCAGGGTACATCAATCTGGGTTGGAAGTTAATTTCTTTCAGGAAAAGTAATCACCTGACAGAGTCCCACAGGCTGCCCAGACTCTGCCCAAGTTTTTAAGTGGCTCCAGATCACATTGGGCCTACAGATCACACTTCTCCTGGGCCAAGCAAACCACTCACAGTCCACTTAAGTTCTCAAAAGTTTAGACACCAGCAGAAGTTGGTGTCCTGGGTGCTAACAAAGGTCAGACCTGAACAGAGTCCTGGAGCCTCCCCAGACTCCACCAAAATTCCTAAATGGCTCCAAGAACACTCTTTGCCTTAAACTTTTAATACGAACTCCTTCAGTTTGTCCACATGGAACCAGGAATTTGTTGTTTAGAGTTAACATTTATCTCCCTAGTGTTTGTTCCTGCAAAGCATCAGCTCCTGAGGTTCTTCTCAGTACATTGTGAATCTTTATCTGTCAGTCTGTCCCTCCCACTTTGGGGCACCATTGTGCCCTGTCATCTCACTTTTTGAAGGGATGATGAAGTGTTTTTTTTTTGTTTTTTATTTGTTCAGCTCTTTACAGATTGTTATACTGAATGGTGGTGTCTAAACTCTTTGCATGTCATGCTGGAAAGCTAGAGCTTGTGATTCAATATTCATTTCGAAACTAGTCATAGATTAAACTACATACAAGTAAATAAATTAATGAAATTTAACATAGGAACTAAAACTTTTAAATATTGGCATTAAAGAGCTATAATATGGATGTAAAGTTTACAGAGTTTTTTTATTGTTCTCTAGTGTAGAACAATTTCTAAGAAGAAATTGATCACACAATTTCATAACTATCAATATTAGTTTTGAACATACAGTGTGTTAGACTGAATACTACATAGAAAGTTTTGAACAGTAATTTCTACGATAGTATCCAGCACTATATTATGAGATGCTTTTGAAATTATACTACAAAGCCACTGTGATAAAAATCAACATTGTATTGGCAACAAAATAAACCTGAGGATCAATGGAATAGATTAGAAGATGCAGAGGCATCTACGATCACACTCAGCCACCTGATCTTCACCAAAGGGGCCAAACAAGCTTACTGGAAGAAAGACAGCCTCTTTAACAAATGATGCTGGAAAAATTGGCTTTTATATGCCGAAAACTAAAACTTGAACCAGCTCTATCACCATGCACTAAGCTAAAGTCAAAATGGATTAAAGATGTAAACATTAAAACCGAAACACTCAATCTCCTGGAAGAGAAAATAGGAGGAACTCTTGAAGACATAGGGGTAGGCAAAGAGTTCATGAACAAACATATATTCACACGGGAAACACTTGAAAGAATCAACAACTGGGATCAATTCTTCTTGAGGAGCTTCTGCATGTCAAAATAAATTATCAACAAAGTAAAAAGACAACGCACAAATTTCGAAAAAAAATCCGAACTAATAAGCACCCAGACAAAGTCTGTTTTCTAGAATATATAAAGAACTGAGATATAACAGCGCCCTCAAATTTAAAGACTCAATTCAGAAATGGACATCTGAGATGAATACACACTTCAGGATGAAATTAAAGAAGTGAATAAATATATGAAAAAATGCTCCACATTGCTAGCCATCCATGAAATGCAAATAAAAACAACACTGGGATACCATCTCACTCCAGAAAGAATAGCTATATAAGGAAATCAACCAACAACTAATGTTGGAGAGATTGTGGGGAAACTGGAACACTTCTCCTGTACTGGTGGGAATGTAGACTGGTACAACCATTGTGAAGATCAATGTGGAGACTCCTCAAAAGAGTAGGACTGGAAATCCCATTCAAGCTGGCTATCCCCCTATTGGGAATTTTCCCAGAGGAACATTATATCATAGTGATGTATCTATACCTATGTTTATAGCAGCACAATTTGTGATAACAATTTCTTGGAAACAACCAAGATGCCAGTCACATGAAGAATGGTTGAAAAACATATGTTATTTTTATATAATGGAGTATTACTCAGCTACAAAGAATGATAAACTCGAAGCATTTACATTGAAGTGGTATCCACTTGAACGTATACTCCTAAGTGAAATAAACCAGACACACATGTGCAAATATCATATAGCCTCCCTAGTATAAGAAATCAAAAGAAGAATACAAATAGAAATGTACAACAACAACTAAAGACAATTGAGTCAAATAGTTAGGGAAAACTGAATGACATATGCTGCAGGGTACTAATTAGCTCTTCTTCTGGATGGTTAACAACCTAAGTTCACAAATCAAAATTGGAGATTTAGAAGTGCCACAAGCCAGCCATCATTTTGGCCCTAACCTTTCAAGGTCAGCGAAGACTCAGGGCATAGGAGAAGCTGTACTGTAATATCACGAAACTCAGTTGTGCCCCAAATTTTCTGATCAAGGAGATTATGGAGCCACAGAAGAAAGAGAGGAATGATGTATATTGTGCCTGGGGAGAGTCACATGGAGAGATAACTTTCTCCCAGGACCTCATAGAGAACAAACTGGTCAAGCATTGGCTGTGACTCATTGACATGGCTGACACAGACACAGGATCTACAGAGTGAGGTACAGGATTACAAGGTAAACCCTGAGAGGACTTCACTGACCTCATCAGAAACAAAAGCTCCATGTTTTGGTATATATGTCTTGATCTACCTTGGTCTTAACCATCCAGCAGAAAAGTATAAAAATGAGTTATATATCATGGGGCCATCATAATAATAAGTTGAGCTGTAAATGGCTATAGTCAACAAATTCTTCAGATAACTCACTATTATTGTGGAATGCTTCACTGTGTTGGATTGTGTTGCCGAGTTCAGGCACCTAAATTGGTTTAATAACAATGGAGTGCTCATCTTTGACAGGTCTGAACAAAAAAAGGGTATACAAAGGAAGAATCATGATGTGTGTGTATAGACAGTACAGTTAGGATAAATATGCCATGCTTCTGCATAATTCTATGAGAAGCAAGATTTGCACTAATGGTGGTTGGACAAGATACTATGTTGGCTTCTAGTACTATGGACAAACACTAGGGAGGTAACAAGGTAGAAAGTATTAATTATTGAATCTGTGATATAATTCATCTATAAAAAATAAGATAAGTATATAGCTACACTCTCTTCATTCACTGATTGAAGACATTCTGTCTATAATAATGTCTGTAAGTATAATATGTATGCACCTTGTATGATACCAAAACATTATGAAAACATTTTGCAATGTATTAATTTATCGATTCTGTCCTGTTAATTTGTCTTGAAACTGTCTCATTGCTATTTGTTCTTCAATAAAAATAATAATAAAAAAGTAAAGAAATTAAGCGGAGAAAAAGTTCAAGCAGTTGAAAAACAATACAAAACAAATCACTGTCTATTCCTTTCCATAGACCAGCAGAAATTCACAGTACAGTTGTCCAAACCATCCTGCTTCTATGCATAGATGAATCATTTTCCCCCACTCCCTCTCCTGTCCTTCTCCTCAACTCTGTAACTCTTTCCTATTGAACAAGTTCATTCCATTTTTCTCTGTGTATATTGTACCTTTCAGATTCCATTTTTGTCTTTCAAGTAGTCACACTGAGGAGACTACAATGTTAGCACATGTGGCTGTGATGTATTTCACTTAAGAATATGTACTCTGGTTGTATCCATTTGCCAATAAAAGGCTCAAATTTAAAAAAAAATGAGATGCTTGTGAAATGTAGTTTATACATCTGTAATCTTAGCATTCTCTTAAGCACATACAGAGGATGTAATGCCTATGTGGATCCCCTGTTAAACCTGGTGTCTTGTTAACAAGAAGCAAGTCTTCAAATTGGACGTCTGATTAATTAACAGAAATATTAATAAATAGTACTTTGTGAATTTCAAGAAATGAGTTTTAGGAAAGAAATTCACTTTTCATATTAAGGAAATAATATGTTTTTGTGTGTCATGGCACTTTAAATGCTGTCGGCCAGAGAAGGAGAATAATGTTCTCCAGTCAGACCTCCCTTGGTTCTGGCCTCCAATTGCATCACAGAAAGTCTCTGGGAGGGAGTTTTCTTCTTTTTGAAATTTCTTTTCAGTTTTAGCCACAGATTGATTTAAATTTATATAGTTAAGTGGGAAAAGAGTTTTTTTTTTAATTTAAATAAAAAGTTTCGATGTCAAATGTAGAGAAATCAGACTGGTGTTGTTTTATTTGGAGTCATTCAAAAGTGTGGGTGCATCAGTATTTATTGTCCACAGAGTATCTTTGTACTAAAGAGATGCAAATAATATATCTTCAACTTTCTTTTTCTTTTTTTTTGTATTTTAGGGAAGCATGTACAAGGTGTTCAGGGTCTCACTATTAGATCAGACTCATAGTGATCCACCTGTCTGCAGCTTCCCAAGAGCTGGGACTACAGGCACATGCCACCATGCCCAGTCTCAATTGTCCAAGGTCTGGCATAGAAGGCCCAGGGATTGAACCTACAGCCCCTGTGTCTGGTTGCAGGTGCTTTAATCCACTGAGCTATTTGGCCAGCCCTCAACTTTCAATTATTGCCCTTTCCCTTAATATTCTTCTCTCTCTCTCTCTCTCTCTCTCTCTCTCTCTCTCTCTCTCTCTCTCTCTCTCTCTCTCCCTCTAGTATTCACATATATAGCACTAAGCATAAAATTTAGTAATCCCACAGTGCATTCTACATTAATATTTTAGAAATGTTAAAGTTTCTATGCTGATTAATAATTTGTTCTGATAAAAACATAAATTGTTTTCTAATTACTGTTTCCTATTAAATTGATTTAATAATGTAAAATAATTATTTTATGTTGCTTTAGAGTTGGCTAAACAAGATAACTGTAATGCAGTAATTTATGCTCAAAACCTTCCCTTTTCTCTTCATATGATTAATAAGTATAAAATGGAACATTGAAGTTTTTAGAGGCAATTGATATAGCTAGCTCAGTGACAATGCACTTTGCTTAGTGTATACGAAGCCCTGGCTCTGATTCCCAATACCACACACAAAACATTTTCATAGATGCTGCATTGGTTGATACACCATGTCAACTTGAGAAGGGACCCAGGGTTGCTATGTTGTAAACATCCTCAACCTGTGCAAAAGAGAACATGGACATTGTGTGAACTCTACACTCTCACCCCAGAGCAGCCTATTTACAATGAAAGGAGGGGAGAGAGGCCGGCTAGAAGCCACAGCTGCTTCCCCTCCCGTGACTCTTTCAAGTTTTTGCTGCCAGAAATGGCTTCTCTCTGTCTCTCTGTGCTACTTCGCCTTGGAGCTATCCAAGTATGGACTGAAACCTTCACTAACTGTGAGCTAAATAAACCTTTCCTTCTTTAATTTTGGATGTCAGGTATTCTGTCTCAGCAATGAGTGAATAGTATCGGAGACACATGCAATACAGAAAAAGAGGTTTTTAAAAAATATATAATAGCGACAAACTTGAAAATAAACTGAGCAAATATTTTGGCTGGCATTAAGATCTAGCATAAAGATAGAAATTTTACTCACAATATGTAGGAAGTTGAGACATAATTTCCTAATATTGAAACTGGAAAATTTTATATCACAGATTATTATTTACTAAAATATGAATGGTAAAATTATCATTCTACTTATATTGGTCTCTGATTAATAGACTACATATTGTAAATGCAATTTAATATACAATAAAATCATCTATAATATTAATTTATTCAGATTTGCCAGCATTTTAAACTGAAATGATTTTCTAAATTTAATTATAATGTTACTTTATTTTCAGCCATAAAGAGGTCATAAAAATATCAGTTAGAAACACAGCATAGCACTGCAGTTTTTAAGATAGAAACATTTTCTCCTTAAAAAGAATGTTGCCAGAAAACACCTCAAAATACACATGGAGGCAGATGATATAGACATCATTTATAATGGAAAAAATTCAGAAAGTTTTTGCTATGTGATTTGTCCCCAGTAATTAATTATAAAACAAAATACAGATGCTGATGCCTTTAAATGTTTCCAGCCTACATTTGTCCTCCACAGTGTAGCATGGCATTATCTACAGCTCAATATTTATTTAAACAGATTTGTGGTACTGAAAAATCAAATTTAGATGGGACACATTGGCCTACTTGTTTCTTGTTTGGTTGCTAGGTTGCTGGATACAGTATGTAATTTCAGCAAAGCTTTAAGCTTGCTCAGATGTGCAGAGACAGTGCTGTAGGATTGGATATGGTGGAGAGATTAAGTAGCCTTAAAGAAGAGCTCTTCTTTCACTTGCGTGCTTCTGTGTAGTGATGTATTTTATAGTTTGATGGCATCACATAGTCCGATTCAGACATCTTCATTCTTTGAAAACCAAGGTGTGATTGTATGCCACTTCACACAGTAAAGTAAAAAATATATATTTCAACAGATTAAGATTAAAAATTGACCATCCTGACAAACAGGTGCTTTACCTTAGTCTTTCTAGAAACTGCTAAGGTGGAGAACACCTAGGGAATTTCACTATATCTCTTTTTCCCTGCTTCTCTAGTCTTTTTCCATTCACTATCACTATTGATACGCTATGCTATGCTGCATTCAGCTGTAACTCAGGCTCACAGGAAGGCTCATCTGAATAAGCAAACCAATATATTCAGTTAGAAACTGTGCTATGTGCGAACAGGTGCACAGGATGGAGAAGCTGGAAAGGATGGGGCCAGACACCCAAGGGCCTCAAAGGTTGTGCTCTGGAAGGAGCTGTGCTGGGGATCCCATCTCTCAAGGAAGTTGGAGGCAAGAGCTCAGAACTGAGAAATTAAAAATGAGTTCTTACCTTGTGACCTTGTGCTAATAGCCTCTAAGTTTTCTCACACTGTGGCTAGCAAGCCTGGAATACAGAACTGAAAGGATTAGAAGATATCACATGTGCTCGTCTTTCTTTTTTATCCTTGAACTTTTGCAAAGTGCTTCTCCCCAAAACCCCTTTTATACTCTAATTTGTCATATGTACGCATTCTAGAAGAATTCACTGGGTCTCTAAGAGCTGTTCTACCTTTGTCTTTTTCTCCTTTGCAGATGGTGCTCAGAACACTTAATTTAAAATCTATCTTCCTGACAAATGTGCAAGCACATGTACAGTTAACAGGGTATTGTTACGTATCAGCAAACTGCCATTTAGCACATCTCTAAAGTTTATTAATCTTATATAACTGAAAATTTGTACTTGCTGAAGAGCATTCTACTTCTTAAATCTTTTGAAATCTTATGCCCACAGGGGCCTACAGGCAAGCTAGTGACACAAGAGCAATAAAGACCCCAGCTCACCCTCCTCTCACAAATGATATAGAGGTCCAACGTACTAAGCTAAGAAGTGTGACAGTCTCCCAAAAACACTCTTGATGCCAAAGTAATAAATCAGCACCCTGGGCTGTGCTAAAGATACTGATCTATTGAACACAGTGCATCATTATTCACCAAGGACTGGCCACTCATGCTTCCCGTCACCAACATGTGCAGGGTCACAATCACGCTCTCCTAAAGATGCTCATTTCCACTACTGTCAAGGGTTGTTTCATTTTCACTAAAAATTGGTGTCATAAGCAGAATAAGACCCTATCATATGTCCATCTCCTAACTTCTGGATTCTTAGGATGAATCCTTTCCATCCACATGAAAGAGGGGCTCCGCAGCCAGGAAATGTGGCAGGCTGGAGATTCTGAAAGACAAAAGGAAATAGATATATACAGGATCATAAACATACCTTTTCATGAGGAGACATGAAGGAGTGAAAAGAGAGCATGTGTTCATAGCATCCACATCCCTGTCTTTCCTGTGGACTTTGGTGTGTATGAGAGCAAGCCTCACTGTAGATATCCCAGAGATATCCTGAGCTGGTATGCTAGATTTGCATTCTGGTCTACTGGACCCTTTCATGCTTCAGAGCCTGAAGTTGCAGGGTCATTACTTAGGCTCTAGGTCAAGATCCACATTCCACTCTTCACCTTGAATGTGACCTTGGATGATTAACTCAGACTTCCCTTGTCTGAGCTCTGTCATCTGCAGAATGGGCACAATGAAAAAAATCAATTTTCTCATGTTTCCAGTGGGATTGTTAATGTATGCAACTGCTTAGAATAATTGTGGCCATATAACTAATGAATAAACTGTTGCTCCTACTGCTTTTATTTCCTATAGGAAATAAATTTCTGATACTCATTTCAAGGAGAAAATATGGAGGAAAAATAGTCAAAATATCAACTTGGTGCAAACAATTGTACGACCTCAAAACCCTACAAGACATCTGATCCAAACTCCTCATTTTCTGAAATAAGAAGAGAAAATTGTTTGCACGGTGCTGAATGTGCGCAGTGAGTTAGCATCCAGTCCCCAGTGGAGTGGAAAGTGTTCGAGTGCCTGCCAGGTCAAGGACCTCTTGCTGCTCTGTGACCGGACACCGCAGGACTGCCTTCCAGAGTCCAAGTGGATAATTTATTTGAAAACCACTTGGGGAAGTCCAGAGCACAGACCTGGCTTACAGTATGTGCATTCTTCTGGGATATTGTTGCTTGTTTTTCTCTCCTATAAATTGCTTTTCTACCTACAACTGGGAAGAGCAAGAATTTCTTATTGTGAACTGTTCCATAATGGAAAAGAGTCACTAGATTGTTTATAGGCATCACTAAATTTAAACATAGTTGAAGAAAGACTATCAATTAATGTACATTGAATTTTTTAGCTTCCAGCAACACACCAAGGGGTAACAAGTCTACAAATGCCACCAGATGAAATTTCCTGCTTCTATCCACTGGCGTCAAAGAGTCCCTGGACCCCTCAGCAGAAAGGTTTTCTTACAATTCTCTCAAAGCCCAGAACATGCAGAAACAATTACAGCAAGCCTCGTCCTCATTCTGGCTACTAATCAGCTGTGTTCTAAACACAAATGACAAGTACTTAGATGACAAGGACAGAGCCATGTCTCAGATTTCCCTCAAAAAGCTTTTTCCCTTAAAAGTCAAAGAACTCCTACACTTCCAAGGAAATTATGTCATGTGTACCTAGAGACAAAGGACACAAGGATGAATAAATAGTTGGAGGGCTGACATTCCTGCCATAGGGCTGCTGAGATTCTCCTGGGGATGAAGGAAAGTTTGTTCTGGTCTCACACATACGTATCTTGAGTGTTCTGAATGCCACCATGTTCACAGTGCAGGATTAGTTTGTTTCCCAAGCAATTCCTGAGAGATTGTGCAAAGCACATGAGTGCTCTCCTGTGGATCCCTCTCTCCTTCCACAGCTCAGTTCAGCCTGACTGATTCCTATTTATATCCCACCATCTAGTTCATTTTTTGTTTCCCCCAAGACAACTTTGTTGACCTTCACTGAGACAGAGTTGGGAGATCTCCTGTGAGCCTTGCCCACCCAGCTCTTGCTGGGATTTTTGTGCTGTGTCCTTCTAATCTCCTTTGTCTGCCCCTATGAGCAGCAAACTCTCTATCTGCTTAGTGTAGAACATGACTCCTGGGTACAGTCTCTGTTTAGAGGACATCTAAGGAGTCATAACATAAATGCCTATAGCTGTTCCTCCTATCTGGAAAAGAAATATGATGGCACATATTCTTTTTTATTATTAATCGATGTATTTGATAAAGGGTCTCACTATGCAGCTCAGACTTCAAGTGATCCTCCTGTCTCAGCCTCCCCAGCACTGGGATTAAGGCATGTGCCTCCCTTGCCCTGTTTCAGTAGCCGGCTCAGTACAGGACCTGTATGGCATGTGGTAGCAGGAATTGAATCTGGGTCCTTTCATTTGCCAGGCAGGTGGTTAGACCACTGAGCTATCTCCCCAGTTGGAACACATTTTTAGAGCTGGAAAATAACTGTTATTACTTACTTGAAAAGCAATATTAGATCCTGAGTGCTTCTATGAAGTATACTTAACTATATAGTAACAAACAAGTGTTATTGGGCCATATTAACAGTAAGTGGCTAATAGTTCACCCAACCCCAGGTTACAAGTAGTTACTAATGGGATGGACTAACCAGTATCCCAGAATCAGAAGAAAGTGCTGCAAAAAAGATGTCTCCCGACTTATATAAACACCCAAGGATAAGCCTGTCTTCCCTAAAATGACAAGTTATCCTTGCCATCGACATCTGATGCTTCCCCATACTGTCTGTGAATCACAGAGATGGCTAGAAACCCAAGGAATAGTATTTTACAATAACAGAAGAGTATTGCATTATTTCAAGTAAAAATAAATCATACATTTATACAAGGCATCCATTAAAATGATTTAGATGATAACGAAGACAAAATTCTCCATAGAACAAAGCATGTATCAACATTCTAAGGAACATAGAACCCAGCGATTAAAGGTCATATTTTACTTTGCAAACATGGTTGAAAACTAAAAATAAACTATGGAGACCAAGAAAATGAATAAAATACTAAAATATGAAAAAAAAATCCCTAATTGGGAGGAATTGAGACAAGCCCCGATGGAGACAGAGTGGAGGAATTCAGAGCTTTTCCTGCCCCTTCTCTCAGCAGGCAGCAGCTCTACAGAAAGCAAACGAGCAGGCTGCACACCT
The DNA here is from genome assembly GCA_004027165.1 of Ctenomys sociabilis. Taxonomy (NCBI): domain Eukaryota; kingdom Metazoa; phylum Chordata; class Mammalia; order Rodentia; family Ctenomyidae; genus Ctenomys; species Ctenomys sociabilis. Next base: position 4,114 of record PVKA01007806.1, on the reverse strand, counting down.
TTCACTGGGAAACTGGGGCGGGCAGCACAGAAAGCCAGAGGAGGCTGCGCCTTGCAGGGAGCTGATGCTCCTAGAAGGGCTTCATTCCTGAATGGAGAAAGAGACATGAGGCTGGTGTGCAGTGGGGAGCCAGGGGTCATACGATGGCCCCTGCTCCCTCGGAGGGCCAAGACTACAATTGCTCCAGGATGCACAGGGAGCCAGGTTGCTTCCTTCGGGGGGCCGCTGCCACAGCGCATATTGCTGCTCCTATTACCTCTAATCACACTGGATGGCCGATGCCTGTGTGTGATTCTGAACCCAAACTGCTGGCCTCAAAAACTCCATTCCCTGTTTATGTAAGGAACGCGGGGCCTCGAGAGTACCCCAGGCTTCCTGCTTTCTCTCCTTCCAGTGGTAGAGCCAAAGCTGGTGCACTCTTAAGCTCTGCATTCCTATAAATTGAAAGGAAACAGGGAATCCTGAATTAGGATGGAACTCTTAGAAGATACCCAGTCTCAAACTTAGGGAGCAATAATTATGCAGGCATTTGAAGATTCTAATGCTCTTGTCTCAAATCCCAACAAAGCATGGGCAACACAAAAGCAAAGTAAATATCAATTAAAAGATTGTTCTTTGACAGGAGACAACTGGAGTTAAACTCTGCTTTGGTATCCCAGGCATTTTTTGCCTCTAGGGAGTTTGGTTATTTATATTGAAAGGTTTTATTATGCTTTCATTGCACAAAATAATAAAAAGGATACACATTTATCTTTTTTTTTTTTTCCAGTGTAGGGGATCAAGCTCAAACCTTGTGCTTGCCAGGCCAGCGCTTATGCTGCTGAGCTATATGCCTAGGTCAACATTTGTCATTTTCAAAAATAAAACATATGGAGAATGCTAAAATCCTGTTTGACACCTTCTATTATCTTTCCAAAAGACTGTCAAAGAAATAAACACCAACAGCAACTATGTCTTAACAATCTTTTGACCTGCTAGGTGAAGGTGGGTAGGCAGGGCTGTCCACAATAATTACCAGATTTTCTAAGGAAAATTAGGTTTTTGGGTTTCTATTTTTCTTTTCAGGCTGATCAAGAGGTGGGAGAAAATTCCTCATTGAATTTCCATGTTTCTGGTGAGCAGAGAGGTTGATAATATTTTCTGCTTTGGGCTTTTCCTATATGCTGTATGAATCTCTTTTCATACCATTTTTTAATTATCTGTTAGGCAAGTTTGCCATTGTTTTCTATCTCACATTTGAGGATCCTGTGTTAGGCCACATTTGCTTTCAATTTTTTACTTCACTTTATTCAAGTCTTTAATTACTTCTTAAAAACTGTCATTTTATGAAGTCAAATTCATGTTATTCTTGCTTTCTGCTTTCTCTTTTGATGTTCAGACAGAGTTATTATTTCATAGTCATAAATTATATTGTCCTCAGTAGCTAGTAGCTGTAATTGTTTGTGTTTCTTCTTTGGGGGTGATTGGCTCAGCCCACCCTGGAGGCAGGGCTAGCACAGCATGTGTTGCCTACACTTGCTTAAGCAGGTGCTCAGTTATTTGGAATTTTGTTTCTTTTATTTCTTTCTGTTCTTTTGTTTGTTTGTTTTTGTATCTTAGGACAGTATCTACAGTTTCTAACATGGTCTCACAGCATAGGTTGGACTCATAGAATAGCTGTAATTGTTTTGAAATAAAGATACGTACATTTTTGTTAGAATTTGGACTTGAAATGTTTTTATTGAATAGTAGCTATATTAAGAAACCATGCAGAAATTTCACACATACTTTGAAGAATTTGGTCGGTATCATTGAAAACCCACTGAAGATTTTTATTAAGGGTCAGACAGAACTAAATTTGCTTCCAAGTATAAGACTTCATTCTCTGTAGGTAAAAAAGCTAATTTAGAGGATTGAGGACACTCTAGACTGAACAATCTCCATTCTGCCAGTTGATGTTACAGGCATGATTCTGAGAGGAGAGTGTCTTGTTTTAGTGTGAGTCATGTAGAGTTAGTCAAAAATTAGGTCCTATGAAGCAATTCAAATAAACAAAACACATTTCTAAGTTCATGAGCAACCAGAAAGTAAAAAAATAATAATAATAATGTGGTCCAAATTCAAAACTTGGTGCTGGATTGTACCTGACTATCTGAATTCTGCTGTTAAGCTTTGCAAGATGATGAGATTTTGAGAAAACGCATGTGACAAGTGGAGGTCATAACGGGAACTTAGAAGGGCAACTTAGAAAAGGCAGGACTCCACTTACACAGTCCAAAACTAAAAGGTCAAAGTCATTTCCTAAGATGTGGACAAATTGTATGAACTGGACCCAGTATTTTCACTGGAGCAAATTTGAAGTGACCTTGATAATTCTTAGACACAGGTTCTCCAGCTAGAGCCACTATGAAGTGGTGGCCAGATCATTTCTTAGTAGGTAGCAAACTATCTCTAAAGTAGGAAGACTGACCCAATTTGTTGTCACTGTGAACTTTCTGGCTACTTGTTACTTAGCATGACTGTTTGCTAGGAGGTAGATGAGTTAAGTATGCCAGTAAGGGGGTATAAATTTTCTTTCAGTCCTTCTTGCTCTGGATTAGATTAGCTGGGCCATCAAACAAGAAGTCAGGGAACATGAGAATGCATTCATTACTTTGAAATATTTGATAATCTTTCTGGAGGAATCAAGAACAAAGATAGGCACTGTGGGAGTCAGCTCATGCATCTGGGACCACCGCAAAGTTAGGACTTTCCTTTCCATACCTGAGGCTGCCCGCGGTGCTCTGCAGCCGTCATCATGCCACAGAATGAATATATTGAATTACATCATAAACACTATGGATACCGCTTGGATTACCATGAGAAAAAGAGAAAGAAAGAAAGTCGAGAGGCTCATGAACGTTCAAAGAAGGCAAAAAAAAAAAAAAAAAAAAAAAAAGATTGGCTTGAAAGCTAAGCTCTACCATAAACAGCGCCATGCAGAAAAATTACAAATGAAGAAGACTATCAAGATGCATGACAAGAGAAACACCAAACAAAAGAATGATGAAAAGACTCCACAAGGAGCAGTACCTGCCTACCTGCTGGACAGAGAAGGACAGTCTTGTGCAAAAGTACTTTCCAACATGATTAAACAGAAACGAAAAGAAAAGGTGGGAAAATGGGAAGTCCCTCTGCCCAAAGTGCATGCCCAAGGAGAAACAGAAGTATTAAAAGTTATTCGAACTGGAAAGAGAAAAAAGAGGGCATGGAAGAGGATGGTTACTAAAGTCTGCTTTGCTGGAGATGGCTTTACAAGAAAAACACTAAATATGAAAGATTCATTAGGCCAATGGGCTTATGTTTTAAGAAGGCCCATGTAACACATCCTGAACTGAAAGCCACCTTTTGCCTGCCAATACTTGGTGTGAAAAAGAATCCTTCATCGCCACTGTATACAGCTTAGGGTGTTATTACCAAAGGAACAGTGATTGAGGTGAACGTGAGTGAGTTGGGCCTTGTGACACAAGGAGGCAAGGTTATTTGGGGTAAATATGCACAGGTAACCAGCAATCCTGAAAATGATGGATGCATCAATGAGTCTTACTAGTTTCACAGATGTTTCATACAGTAACTTCTTACATTTATTGAAGACTATAGACCAAACAGGAAAGCCATAACTTGAATGCTGTGGAACAACTCTCACGACTACATTCATCAAGAAAACTATTTATTAAATTATAAAAACATTAAAATGGGCCAGTTTTACAAATTGGTATTTTATTAGGAGTCTGCTAAGGGCTTACATGTTAGTGAGATTGAACCATTTGAAAAAGTAAGCATAAGTCTTTGCATTAAAGAGTGGATACTCAGCAACACAGATATCTCATTCCCCAGTATTTAAAGTCAGAGCAAACTTAATTTAGGGGTCCAGGGCTAGAATCTTCTGAGGCCATTCTACCTCATCATTTGTCATTATTTCTAACAACAAAGGTAATGTTTAAGTTTATTCACATATAGTGTGTAATATTTTAAGAATGGAATTAGAACTTTTAGAAAATTCCAGCTTGGTTGCACTAATGCCCTAAAAAGAAATTTTATTTGCAGTTCAATAATATAAGAAGGTTGTGTGTTTGGTGTGCATCTCAAGTTTTGT
>PVKA01007805.1:18564-76194 GCA_004027165.1 Ctenomys sociabilis | reverse complement strand
AGTTTTATGGCTATTTGAAGGCAATTACTAACTTCGATAATAAAAACATGGGCAAGATCATAACTCACTGGTAGGCTGACGTGCCTTCTTACTGGGGGCGTTTTCAGCAACTTTCAGGCCACGGCATTCAGAGTAATGCATGCGCTAGTGGAACATCTGAGTAACGTGTACAGAAGCATTTTGAAAATCTCAGAGCTGTATAGACTTTTGCCATGGATCAATTTGTCAAACTTATGTTGGTTCAGAAGCATTATGGACCCAAAACACACTGTCATTACAGTGAGAGGAGAAAAAGTCATTTAATTATTATGGTGTGCTATGGGGTTGCATAGGAAGAAGAGAAAGACCCTCATTTGTTCCCCAAGTTTGAATGGTTCTCAGGGAAGTGATCTTAAGTGAGCCTTTAAATATTTGAGATTCCTCTTGCCATAGTCGGCCAGTAGGGTTAGGACTCCCAAAAGAACTTTGGAAAACTCTTAGAAGGACCTTTCGTTCATGTGTGCTTTTTCTGTACCTGCATCTGTTTGGTACCAGCATACTGGAAGCGGTATGATGCAGTTTTCCATGACAGACTAAGAAAGTTGGGTGCCAGGACTCTTCACGCGGACAACCTTTGAAAGCAGCCAGTAATTAATTCCTTGTAGTTTTTTAAACATATTAAAGCCAACCTCTTTAAGTAGAGGGCCTCTGTACATGGACCCTTTGAGCCACAAATAACTAAGACAATTTAAGCTGCTGTGTACCTATAAATAAGAAACTTCAGTTTAGCTTGACTTTAATGGTTTAGAATAACACAACATTGCTGACCTCCAAAATTTTGAAACAGAAGTAACAAGAAACTTGCATTCATAAATGTCTCCTTGAATGAAAATAGAGTATGAAAGCTGCCAAAGTTGCCAAAGTCTTGATGTCCTTTTCAGGCTGGGAGTTGAACCTAGGTCCTTCCTTGTGTAAGGTGTGTGCTGTATCGCTGAGCCATGCCCTCAGCCCTTAGTGGCCTAGAGAGTTAGTGCACAGGTTATGAGGGGCGTAAGCCAAATAGCTACTATTTGGATAATAAGCAAAGAAAAAAAAAAAAAACTGTGCAACTTAACCATAAGCATTAACCTAAAGCGCTCAGTGTTTATTTCTAGGCAGCAGAAAATGTGTCATTTTATTTATCTTTATTTTACTTTTTAAAAATTTTGAAGAATACAATAGAGTGACAGAAGAAAACAGCATTAGAAATGATACAAAAAAAATGTCTAAACAAAGTAACAGGAAATTCAACAATAGTTATTTTATTACATGTGCTGTATTCCCATTAGTTGCTCAGGCTACCAGATCTAAATGTGCTAGATTCATTAAAAAAAAAAGGAACAAAAAATTGTAAGAAATTTTTAAAAAGAAAAGAGAAAATGAAGTATAAAAAGAAAAAAAAAAAGATAAGCGTTAACTGCTCCTTTCAAAAGATCATCAGATTGGTCTTTTGTAGCAATAATTGTGCAGATTCACAGTACAATTATCCAAACTGCTCTGCATATATATCTAAATACATTTTTCCCTCCTTTCATTTGTCCTTTGCCTCATCCCAGTTTTTCCTTCCCATTGAACAAATTCTTTCCCTTTCACTATATCTGTTGCATCTTTTAGATTTTAATTACTCTTTCAGATTTTAATTACAATGTTTGCACATGTGAATCTGATTTATTTCACTTACCAATATACTCTAGCTGCATCCAATTATCTATGAAAACCTTGAATTTATCTTTTATAGCTGAATAATACTCCATTGTGTAAGAATATCTTGTCCTTTTTATCCATTCCTCAATGCATTGTGTTGTTTCCAGGAGTTAGCTCTGAAAATTCTGCTACTGTGAACATCGGTGCACATATATCGCTGTGCTGTGATGATTTCGGCTCCTTTGGAAAATACCTAGGAGAGGAATAGTTGGGTAGAATGAGACCTCCAGTCCTAGCTTTTTAAGTAATCTCCACTGACGAACACAATGGTTACATTCTACATTCCCACCAACAGTGGGGAAGGGTTCCTTTTTCTCCACAGCCCTCTACAGCCTTTATTATTGATTGACTTCTTGATACAGCCATTATTTCTGAGGTAAGATGGAATCTCAGTGTTGTTTTAATTTGCATTTCTTGAATGACCAGTGATGTTGAATAGTTTTTCATATATTTATTTGCCATTTGTATCTCTTAATTTGTGAAGTATATATTCACCTCATATGCCCAGTTTTGGACTGGGTTTTTCAATCCAAATATATTTTTTAAATTAATTATATATTCCAGATAGGAGAATTCACCAACAAAGTAAAGAGAAAACCCAAGTACTGAAAAAAAATTATAGTGGAATGTCCATATCACTTTATTTATGATGGAAATTCAAATAGTCACAACTGGAAGAGAAGGAAGAAGGAAGGAAAGCAGAAAAGGGGCTCTTGATTGTCTCTTGTCCCCAGGGGCCTGCCCTGGCCTGGCGCCTGACTGTCTTCTCGTCCTTGCAGGGCATGAGCCAGATGGCTTGTACAGCTTGTGGGTATTGGCATTGTCAGGAATATAAAAACATAATACCTCTGTAAGAAATACCGCTCCTAAACCCAATCTCACATCAGGGTTTTGCAACTGAAATCCTTAGAAAAATTGATGTCAGTCTTTTGAGTAATCACATTGAGTATTTAACCCATGCCCTTAGGTTATTATCATTTCATAATGCTTGCTCGACACACCCCGTGGTGTTGATCAGCAGGCAGAAGACCTGCCTTCAAATGTGCCACTGCCCTGCACAGAACTGAGATTTTCCCCAAGAAGAAACTCATCAAACCTGCAGCTTTAGTGAACTGCCATTTTAGCATATGTTTGTTTATTTTCAAATTTTACTTTTATAATTTAGTTGTCAGACAGCTGTCAGCTTCTTCTCCTGTTCGGCCACCCTGCCGTGAATTACACTGGAAGATGCTCTTGCCTTTGCCCCAGTCCTTTAAACTGCTGTCTACACAGCAAGCTCTGTCTCTACAGAGAGCGCCAGTGCTTCGGATTGCCCAGCACTGCGCAGGAGTGTGGAAGCTGTTTGCTTTGTCAGATAATGAGGAGAACTTTTAGAACAAATTATTTTCACTCTGAACAACAAGCATATTAATTGCTTTGCAAACATTGTTTTTGTATTGACTCAAAATTCCAAAAACTAACTAATATGAATTTTGGAATAAAGTGGTTTTCTCAAAGGGAGGTGAGGATGCTATTTGGGGATTTGAGTTTTGATTGTCCGGCTCGCACTCCAAGCAAAGTGTTGCATTGGTTTATGGTTATGTCTGATATTATCTTTTCCAAAACACTTGCTGGCCTGAAGCATTATGAAAGTATAATGTAAATTATTACATAGCAAGCATAGAATTATATGGAAATATATTGATATATGTTTAATGTACACAAGATATATTTTGTGTTATATTACATGTGTTCACTTTAAGGGGTGATATACAATATATCTGCAGTTGAGTAATACCCAGAAGTGTCTTTTGTGCCTTACTGTTTATATGAAAAGTTTAGGTAAACTGTTGCCTAAATTAACAACTGACTGCTATCAAGCTAACAGTATACTTTGGCTGGCATAGCTGAAAGGAGACTGAATTACAATAAATGCTTTCCATGAGTTTTGGCTGAATAGATGTGATGTATAAAAGTTCGAAACAGATACATTGAAATTGAACCTAAATCCGCACCATTCTGTTGTGAGAACTTCTTACCCACAGTTCTTTGCCAGAAACGCTATGTCTGGTATAGCAGGAGCTGCTCCTGTAGAGATTGTGAAGGTCATTTTTGAGATATAATCTCAATCAATACCTGTAGGTTGAGCCACAGAGATGCCTCAGTGGAATAAACACTTCTCTGGCAAGTACAAGGCCCTGAGTTCAATCCCTGGTTCTGAAAGAAAAAAAAAAAAAAAAAAAAAACCTAGTAACTGTAGGTAAAGCCAGTGTAATTTTCTTAAATTGTTTAAAAATGTGTAACTATAACTGCTACTCTACTTATAAAATGTAATACACAGACAAATCTGATAATCTGTATGACATCTAGGAAATAACACTAGAGTAGATAAAGCAATGCATTGTGTTTGGGAATATTTTTTATAAAAATTCAGATTTGATTATACATCCAACTCAAAAACTGAGTTTCTTCCTAAAAAGTTCAAAATAATGGGTTTAGTTTTTAAAATAGGTAAAACGAAGTTCAGTCCTTAGATTTAGGTAAGTATTAATTTCTAAGCCACTCACTAAAAACTTCTTTTAATAGTAGTCCTTAAACTGTTAAAAATTAAACTGTCTCATAAATACTCATATTTCTGTTGTTTTTTATTAATGCTTCATCTACATTTATGTAGATTAAATTTTTAGTTCATTGAAGGTGTCATATGGAAGAGCTCTTATATTGTTTAAAGTACTGAAAACTTTTTTTTCCTAGGTTACAGAAAAAACCATCTCTTAGAATGAGAAAGTTCCAGTTACTATTGCATTGGTTCCACAGTGGCATTTGTGGCATTTGTGGCACACAGGGCACACCTGAGCAGGGCAGAGCAGAGCGGTCTGCCGTGTCTTTTTTCTGAGACTATTGTACCCCTGCACGTCCTGTTGCTGTCCATGGTACCCTGAGGACCAGGGACTTTCTTTTTTATGAAAGCCTCTTTGCAGTGTTCACAAAGAAGACATAGTCATCAAGTGTTCCAAGCACATGACCTATGAATATAGCTTAGTCTCAAATTATGGATTATGTCAAAAACTATCATTCAAAATAACTTTATATACATTGTATTTGCCATGATTTCTGTATAGATGGATATTATTTCTTGTTTATGTTTTTGTATGTATTTGGTACAAGGTCTCACTATGCAGTTCAGACTCATAGTAATCCTCCTGTCTTCAGCCTCCCCAGAACTGGGACGACAGATGTATGCCACCATGCCTGGTCTTGGGGGCTGGCTCAGCATGCCCCAGAGGTGGAGCTCTTATTTTGTGTTTAAAGTACTGAAAACTTTTTTTTTTTCCTAGGGTACAGAAAAATGTAATAATGTTTAACTAGAAGTAATATATTGTGTAAATATATTACTTCTAGTCCCTAAGGTCAATTAGTGACAAATTCCCTACATCATCAGAACTTATGTTCTTGTTTCTTTTCTGTGTTTTTCCTTTAAAATAATTTTTCTATATTGGTGTTTACTGTGTTTCCCCATAACTTGATAATTCAGTGAGTTCTTTTGAAAATACAAGTAGAATACTGTGACTTTATGTTCTATTTTAAAACACATACTCAGAATTTATTCTCAGTATAAACACGATAGCCATGCCCACTGGACAACAAGCTCCGCAGTCCTGCATTCCAGGCCCTTCTGGTGTCACTACCATAGCACTGGAGTGAGGAAGGTCTGCAGGGCAGCCGCTGGCTGAAAAAATACTTTCAGTGTCCACCATTAACTGAGATTAAATTGTCCCTCCTCTGTTTATAATGCAAAATTCCTAACTGTTACCGATAAATATGGTGTAAAAGAAATTCAATTCTATTTATGCTTCAACTATTGTTTAAAAGTTATAACTGATCTCTGAGGGGTTTGGTTTATGGATAAACCAAGCAGCAGGTTCTGAGATTAAGTTGCCAGTGTATAAAACTAAGCCTAATCCTCACTAGGACTTTAGATGTGAAATAGTGTCAGAACAGAAGCTTAGCCCTCCAGGGATGAGCCTCTGTGGCCTATCTGCCTCCCTTCCCTAACTTGCCTTGTACGGGCAGGTCTTTATAGGATCAGAAGCAGTGAGCCAGTAGGAACTCCTGTCCACCAGGGAGCACAGCTGCCGGTGGGTGAGTAGAAAGCCACAGTCCACAATGTGGAATGTAACAAAACCCAAAGAATGATAGGGAAGGTGACTAGTGTGGTGATTGGCCCTGGGAACAGAAACGGCGTGCCTCATGTGAGGCGAACCCACCCCGATGACCCAGTCCATCTTCCCACGACCAGTTGCTGACCTTGCATCAGTGTGAAGACCGTCTTTCTCAGTAGGTTTTCTAAATGAGCTTCTTGGCTGAGCAGAGTATCATAGATCAGTTCTGATGTCAACATAGGCAGTAAACCTCAGTTCATCTTGCTATAGGTAATGGTGATGTTTGGAAATTCATCGGATTCCAGAATAAAATACACCCATTTCCATTGCTAGTGGTTTGTTTTACATACAATTTTCAAAAATTCATCATTTAAAGCCAAAAATATATGAATAATAATGAGTACACAACTTAATTATTGGCGGCTTAATTTTGCAGACTCTAATGTCTGTATTACCCAGTGCCAACTGATGTCAACACAAATTATGAGCATGCAAGAAAAACTAATTGTTCCACATTATTTTGCAGTTATTATTGATTACCATGCCCTTTGCAAAGCAAGACGGAAATAGGGAGTATAATATTTCTGAAGGGTAAATTTCAGTTACTACAGGGGAGAAAGAATATTTCCAAACACTTTCATGTCAGATATGAAATGATAAACTACATTTAAAGTGCTGCAAATGAATACAGATAAAATCTGACTGCTTTTTCAAAGCAGATCTCTAATCAGATATATATAAAGGTTGAAGGAGAAAATCCTCTTCCAGTAGTACTTATTTCTTTCTCAAAAATATCCCTTGACCTTCTGAACGTCAACCAGATTACACTCGCTCAGATTTCTTCCTTTTTAAATGTTTATGTCATTGAAGTATTAAAGTCAAATCACTAAAAAGAGCTGGAGACGTGGTCTAGAGCAAAGGCCCTGGGTGTAGTCCCCAGCCTAGCAGTCACACCCCATCCATCCATCAATCCACTCACCCACCCATCCACCCATCCACCCATCTATCCATCTATCCATCCATCCATCCATCCATCCATCCATCCATCCATCCATCCATCCATCCATCCATCCATGTACATTCAAAATTAACTGGAAATATATTCCAAAACATTTGGATGGTAATATAATGCATTACTGACTGATTGCTATTAAGATAAATCTAAAATTCACCAAGGTTTGTGAAAATAAAATAAAATCTTAGTCCACCATGGAAGAAGAGGGAAACTTGTATAAAATGAATTACTAACTTATCACTAATAAGATAAATCTAAAATTCACCAAAGTTTGTGAAAATAAAATCTTAGTCCACCGTGGAAGAGGAGGGAAACTTGTATAAAATCAGCCCCCAAATTCATGAGACACTTCTTTTCCTGTGTCTTCCTCTCCCTCTTTCTTGGACCTTCCCACTTTCCTTTCTTCTCTGTTTATTTTTGTGTGTTTTTCTAACTTTAGGGTTTTGGGGGATTCACTGTGATTGCAGAGTCTTTTACCTTGAGCTGCAATCCTATAATCCCTGCAGTAGTTCTCAGAGGAGCAAAGGTCTACTTGGCTGGTCCTGCCCGTTTTGACGACACCATGTGCTAGCAGGGCTTCTGGTGTGGTCTCTGATGTGGATTCCATGCAGCCATTGAGATAGAGGCGGACATAGTCATGCCGCTGAGGCCTTGGAATTCAGATTGGGCACTTTTAGCCAAATAATTCCTTGTATCATTTTCTCTATAGCCAAAAACGGCTAACCTGAGAGACAAAAATGTCTAGTTCTTACTGTCTGATGAAAGATAGGATGTTATTTAAAAACAGGACTGAGCCTGTATAGGAGTATTGAAAGAAGTCATCTTTATGGATGGAAAACTGATAATGATATAATAATATAATAAAATAAGAAAGTGTTTGTCAATAACAGTGATAGAAACAATAGAACTTGACATATATTCTGGAAAATACATGTCTTTGAAAAAATTATTAAACCAAATCAAATACTGCCTTCAAATAAATAGCACAGAAACACTACTTTATCTCCATGTGACAGTGCCTTTTTTTCTTTATAGTCTTCTTTGTTATCTGCCAGGCAGTCCATTTGGGTAATGTTTATTTCCTCTCAGCAAAACGTGCATTTCCTGAAGACAGGGCCTCCTAGGGCCAGGAGAGCACTGGTCTTAAAAAGGTCCCTTGGCAGTGAGTAGAGTCGGGAGACAGCTGAAGTAACAGTGGGCTTAGTGTCTGTTCCTCAGAGAGGTGGCTGGAGAAAATAGCCAGTGAAGCTTCCAGAAGTAAGCTTGGGTGAGGAGGGTGGGCGCGTCGGGTAGGGAGGGTGGGCGCGTTGGCTGTTACCACTGTGCCACTTTCCCAAGAAGCTGGCGGCTTGTGAGCTACACAGATTCATTCTCCTGCAGCTCTGGCGCTTAGGAGGTAAAGTGAATGGCTCCGAGCTGTCACCCAGATCTGAAAATCTCTGTGTTCCTCCTGGATGCTGCAGGAATCTGCTCTGCTGCCTTTCGCAGCTGCTTTGAGCCCCCCAGTGTCCTAGGACCTGGGCCCTGTGTCTCAGCAGCCTGAGCGCTTCCAACTGCAGCCAGCGTCTTGTCGCCTGCCCTCTTCACCTGTGAGCCCTCTCCTGCAAGGACCTTCCTGATGGCCCTAGCCCCATACTCAGTTAATGTTCCCAACTGTCCACATCTGCAAAGACTGGCAGCCTAGAAGGCTGTGGGGGTTCAGAGGTGGGCATTGTTTGGGGACCATTATTATTACTACAAGGTCCCACATAACATTTTTTTCTAACCAGTCACCAGGCATGAAAACAAAAATGTTGATCCTCCGCAGCACTGAAGGTGTTTGTAAAGGGTGGAACATTCTTTTCTTCATTTGAAACAGATAGGAATCAGGCCTCAGGAGATACTGTGTATTACAACACGGCTTTAATAATGGGGTGGGGGGGAAGAAATCTTAAAGCTGAAGGTTTGAGTCCAAAGCAAGCAGCTAGATTCCAGTTATTTAAGTTTCTGATCAAAGAGTAAGCCATAGGCTTTTAAAACGTTTAAGGAGTAGCAGTGATGCGTCATTTAAAAAGCAACCCGGTATAGTGGTGCACATCTGCAATCCCAGACATTTAAATTTCAAGTTTGAGGGCAGTCTTGGAGATCCTGTCTCAAAATAATTATTTTGAAAGAGGCCAAGGGTGTGGATAACAGGTAAAGTGCTTGTTTACAGGGTGCAGGTTCTGGTTTCAATTCCTAGCACTGTAAAATTAATAAATTAATCAATTAGCAATCTGAAGAAACCCAGTGCATACCTGCTCGAAGGACAGGGTTCCACTCTGCGGATTACCATTTTTTCTGCTTGTATTTGGATACTTGCATGAAACAAACAGCAGTTCATGGTTTTTAATGAGTTGGAGAATTACACTGAAATTCAAAACTGTGATGATAGTCTCTGAATTAATATTTTACTTCAGATAAATTGCATTTGAAAAAAATTTTAATCTTATTGCCCATAAAGTGACATAATAAAGCCAGAATGCTAACTTTAGCATGCAAAACTGTCCCAGCAAATGCTACAGAGACAGGCCACTTTCCCAGTGTTTGCTCTTTCAGTTTAGCTATTTAAGTAATGGTTTAATTTAAAATGCATGAATAAGCTTCTTACTTGATTGCAGACAAGCAAAGCAAGTAAATCTTCTCTGTGTCTCCTCTCTCCTCTCCTCTCTCTCTCTTGCCTCTCCCTCTGTCTTAGCTTTTTCCTGCTCTGTTGTTTTCCTTCTTGCAATGACAAATGGAGGAGCTTGCCCAGGTATGGCCGAGTAGTGGCTCAGGGAGGTCACGGAGCACAACTGTTCGAGAACTTGCTCTCCTCTCTTCATTGTCTCCCTGGCATTTCTGCCACTGTGTGACTTTTCTTTTGCTGGGTATTGTAACTGCACCAGGAATAGGTGTCTGAAAGGAGCCATTAAGCAACCGTCAAAGCATTAAACAGCTACACCCCCGGGAACGTACTGCAAGGACCGCCACCAGTTGGCCACAGAGTCCTGCGTCCTTGCAGCAGGTGTGATGCTGCTTAGAGCAGGAGTCTGGGGAGCCGGGAGCTGGCAGCGCCGGAGCACACGGCACGCACGTGTGCGGCAGATGACACGCTTGCTGGCTCCCACATGTCCCGCTTGCAGCAGGTGAGCAGCGCCTGGGGCTTGTGGCGTGCTGAGTGGCGGGAGTGGAACCATGAAATTGGTAATGTCTTGCCAGTTTTAAAATGTAGATGAATAACTGCTTGTCAGAGCCCTGAAATCTTTCTTGTCCTGTAAAAAATAATCCGTGTATAACTACTGAGACACCTGGGTGATCATCTTGCTCTGTTCTCACTCTGGCGTGGCTGCTCAGCTACCTGTGGCACTTCGCCTGTGCAAAGAAGTATTCTCAGAATTAACAGTACAGTCAATTGATACCCGGATGGCCACGTGAGTGGTGCCTCTTGAAGCCACTGAGCAAATGGGATGGAGCAGTTCTTGGGCTACGGCGCTCCTACTTCCCTGGTGAGATATCCTGGCTCCTCCCCATCCAGAAACCAGGAAAACCATCTCATGTTGCGTGTTGTGGAGGGAGAGCCCAGGCGCGCCCAGATGTCGAGGGACCACCATTGGAGGAATCACACATCTGGCAGCTGACTGTGGTACCACATGGGTTTTGTTCCATCGCTGTATTTGGCTGTGACAATCTTTGACTGCAGAAGAGCGAAAACATGATAGGATGCCAAAGAACGCTACAAATGGGTGGGAGCATTTTGTCACTTAAAAGTCAGCATTCCAAAGCAGTACAAAACCATTCCGGGAAGACTCAAGGGTCACTCACTAAAAAGTACACAGTCTGTATCTTTCAGCATTTCCTTTAATTATTGAGCCAATAACTTTTTTTTTTTTTTTGCTTCGTTTTTGTTTTTAATGCTAGCATAAGGCTAGATAGAGAGCTTGGCCACAACCTGTGGCCAAACCTAGCCTCAAAGGTTCTGATGACCAGGTTTATCATGCTTATGATAGTGAGAGAGAAATATAAGAAAATATAGACCATTCCTAAGCTGCATGCCACAGAAAATAAATGGTGTTGGTAGAAAAGTAGATTCCTTATGAATAGAATCATATAGGACAGGGGCCAGGGAGATAGCTCAGTGGTCCAAGCACCTGCCTGACAAGCACAAGGACCCATGTTTGATCCCCAGTACTGGATACCATGCCATGTTGGCCACTGAGACCGGGTGTGGTGGCGCACACTTATAATCCCAGTGCTGGGGAGGCTAATCCCAAGACAGGAGGCTCACCATGATTCTGAACTGTGTAGTGAGACCCTGTACCAAATGCATAAATAAACAAAATATTTTGTAAAAAGAATTAAATAGGACAATTTCAAAGCCAATAGGTAGACTGATAAAATTTCCTTAAAAAGGAGAAATCTTAAATAGATCAACTCATGAAGGAAGAAAAGAAAGCATTTATACAAGAGCAGCCACGGACATGAGGTTTACTGCACTGTTTGCGCTACCAGGGCTGGTATCCTGTGGTCCTGCCTGCCACCCGTCTGCACAACAGACATCGCTGTTCCCATTCACCAGTGCGGAAACAGAAATTTAGAGGCGGTTCCATAAGTGGCACAGCATGAGAGCAGTGTCTAGGACAGAAGCAGCTGCCTTTGTGACAGCTGCCAGCCAGGCACAGGTGCAGAGCCACAGAGGCTTAGCCCAGGGGGCCTGGAAGAAAGCCGAGGCTACCTCCAACTGAAGATTTGTTCTTAGGGAAACATGGTTGGAAAGGTCTGAAAATGGAGAAATCGAGATTGTCAGAGAATACTCATTTGGGAAGGGGAGAGTCTACTCTCAGATCCTGAACTCCTAAGAATTATAAATTAACTTCAAGAGGAAAGTTCTAGGCCTAACATGGTGACCCACACCTCCAATTCCAGTACTTGGGGGCCTGAGGTATGAGCGTCACTGTGAGTCTGAGCCCAGCCTGACTATAAAGTGAGTTCAAACCGGGGCTAAACTGCGTAAGTAGACTCTGTATCTAAAAAAGAGAGACAAAAACAAACAAACAAAAGGATAGAAAGCTTTGCTACTTGGAGAACACAATCCAGTCATTCTCACTTTTGGGAGATAAAAGCAAATAAATAAAAAAGATACTACTGATGGTTTCCTTAGTCTTCCATCAAAGTAACTAGGTCAGATAGGAGGAATTTTTGCACAGATGGGGTGAAAGGCCAAACCTGAGTCTAACCGGATTTTAAAGTCTAGAGACAAAGGCTTTGTATTCTATTTTCAGGGAAAAGTAAGTGGCAGATCCATTCCCTGGAGTCACTTTTGTCTCTATTTTCAGTAAGTGCATCTGTGAAACACTTCCTGGGCACCTCCTATGTACTCAGTGGATTAAGGAAAACAAATAGAATTGTAAAGTCCTGCACTCAAAGAGCTTCCTAAGGACTATTAGACAAAGTGTCCATAGGTAACCTGATCTACCCTCAAACCAGGGAAAACATGGTTGAGAGCCCAAGTTGGGGGCCACGAAAGTGTTTCAGAGTTCGATAGAGAAATCTTGGCTTTGGAAAGAGTGGTGAGGGAAGACAGAAAGCCATCTGACAGCACATGGGTGGTACTTGAAATGTGTTCAGTGAGCTCAGATGTGTAGAGATGGCAGCAGAAAACAATATTAGACAAAAGGAGTGCATGAGCGAGAGGACTGAAAGATGGAAAGGCATGAGATGCGGACAGGAGGCGCATCTAGTGCTTGCAGCGTACCTGCCTCTCTGTGGCGGTTTTCACAGCAGCTGTGCTGACACCAGGTGTTGTAGGAGCTGCAATCTTGCTGGGGCCCACTCACCATGACCCGAATGTATTTGTCAGTGCTGTGCATGCTGTATATTAAATACTGAAAAGTTTCTCATAGCACCCAGTATCTTTTGTTGCATCTTGTTATCATGGACCTTCTTTCTCCTTTACCTTCACTGCGCCACATGCTTGAGTGACAGGGTACAATTAACCAACCTGGCACAGTGGCCTAGATGTACCAAGGGAACCAAGACTTGATGGCCAGCCTCTGGCCTCCGCCCACAGGGGCCTCCTGCCGGCGTGGGAGCCGCCCCTAAGGTGGCTTTCTCTCAGCTGCTTTACAGACTCAGCACACTGACCAGTGCAGTCCATGCCCTTTGGGACTCGGGTTTACTCACAGCCTTCTCTTCTTTTTGTGACTTAGGTCTTTTTCCCTTTACCTTGCAGGTGCCACAAGCTGGTCACTTTATTGCACAGAATTATTCCTTTTTGGAGCCTTGGTCATAAAGGGTGGTAAACGTTTTCAGAGTTAGGAAATTGAGTAGTTTTTCTAAAGGAACAAGCAAAATCCTGTTCATTGGTTTATTACTGTGTTTTGACCGTACAGTTGCTGCCCAGAATAAAGAATAACTACATATATATACATAATAGTTAGATAATTTATGTGAATTTCCTTTTATAATAAATACACAGCCAGGGAGACAGCCCAGCAGCACAGTGCTTGCCTGGCAAGCGTGAGGTCCTGAGTTCACTTCCAGATACCTCAATAAGTACTGAATGTGAATGCATAATGTCCTGATCGAGAATTTTTTTTAATTTAATTTAATTTTGTTTTGAAGAGTAAAAACAAATAGCAAAAGCAAATAGCAGAAATGAAGGTAGAAGCACAGTAACATACAATGATACCTTGTATCTGTGTTACAGATTTTCAAAACAAGAATACCTAATTAATAATGGTTGTTCTATTATCTATTTTTTTGTCACATCTGTAGCTCAGACTAACAGATATAGTTATGCAAGATTGGACAAATAATTGAATATTGCTCCTTGCTTTGGGAAATTTATTGTTTTTACTTTTTCAAAACTTTATTTTAACAAGAGTGTAATAATAATGGATAAGACATTAGAAATGGTACACATGGAGCAGGCCAAGATGAGAGGTATTCAGGCTTAGCTTTTTGCATTACACATTGCTGACTTCAGTATCGTTGCTTAGATCACAGATATCAGCGTACAGAGTTAGTCAAGGTGAAAATTCTACACGTTAACTACTACTTTCAAAAAATTGACGGAAATTATTAGTGCAATCACCACAGCCATCCTGTATGCACACTTGCAGGTTTTCTTTCTTTATTCCTATCTTTTCTCATTTCTCTTACCTTCATTGTTTAATCCACAGGTTCAGTTTCTTTCTGTTTTGCTATGCCTATTACACTTTTCAGGTTTTATTTCTTTTAGGTTCTTATACGAGGGAGACAATACAATATTTACACATGTGGGTCTGCTTTATTTCACCTGTAAGTATAGCCACTAGTTGCATCCACTTACCTATCAAGCTCTGAGTTCGTCTTTCTCTATAGCTGAGTATACTCCGTTGTATAAAACACCACAACATTTTCATCCATTCATCAGGTAATGGGCATCTTGGTTGTTTCAAAATTTGGCTACGACAAATTTTGCTGCTATAAACATGGGTGCACGTATATCACTGCGGTATGCTATTTTTAGCTCTTTTGAAAAAATATCCAGAAGGGGAATAGCTGGTTTGAATGGGATTTCTGGTCTGATTGAGAATTGCATTCTACATGTAGTACAGACTTTTTTACATTAAAAAAATACACATTTCAGTTACTTTCTTTCAAATGCAAACTATCAAGTGATATCTAACTTTTATTATGTGTTATATTAAGAGAGAAAATTGACTTTGGATACATTGTTCTGTCATTTAGAAATTGCAGCTTTATATGCTAACAAAATGCAAATATTGAAAGGAAAAAGTCATCAGAGGTTACATGGAGGCCAAAAGCAGGAAGAGAGGTTCCATCACTAGCATATAAACTTAAGTTTGCTCATTCCTTGGGTAAGAGCTATTTGCCAGCTCTCTTTTCATTTTTGTTAATTCTGTATCACAGTGTGGGTGGACCTTATTTGATCATAACTATGATCTTTTTTTATAACTCAAACTTTAACCCATAAGCATGGCTTCGTCCCTCAGCCAACAACCTTCAGGGAATGTTGTGAAGGTCACACCCACTACCCTGCATGCATGGTGACAAGGACCAGAATTACAATAGAAGTTTTTCCTTGGTGTGAAGCTGTCAACAGCTGGTGTGACCAGTGATTTGAATTAAGCGGGCATGAATCATGACTCAGGACAAAAGCCTAGTCAGAAGACAATATTCTTTACAGAGGAAATAGAAAACCTACAGCATAATTAGAGTGACTTTTACTCATATGATTTTGAAGGGAAAAACTTTAAATTTATTCCTGGGTAGCTTTTATGCTAACTCAGTGATGCTGTACATGGATGGTGCAGGCAGAAAAAATCTGCAGACAGGTGAAGATACCAAACACTCAAGTGCTCTGGAGTTGCAGGTGAAGGTGACTGAATTTGATAGCTATTCATTACATACTTTTTGGGTATATGTGTTATCATTTATGATTGGAACTGGCCAGACAGATTTAACCAAAATAACTGTCTTCATTTTCAGCCTGACTGCTTTGATCTTTGTAGTGGTCAGTAGCACTGGGTGGAGGCCCATGTCCCTACGGAGCTCAGTGATACATTGGAAACTAAACCAGTTTGGTAAAGATCGTAGCAGCTTTGGCAAGACAGGACTCTGCATCACATCTGGAAAGAGGGTCCATTCCCTGTGGACAGACCCTCTGAGATGCAAAGCTATCTGCAGTATTGGCTGCAGGAAGGCACTTGCCTGGAGGTAACAGTGGAGTCTGCTGCCTTGTGAGAGCTTTGAGGCCAGATTTGTGCATTTGAGGCATAGACTTCTCTGAACCAACTTTGTTTACTATGACCCTAAAATTACCTCTTTGGCATTTTCCATCATGCACCTATGAGTTCGTCTTCCCTTAATCTTCCTAGCTATAGACTATCCTTGGCTATCTCTGCTTAACATGGTCATGAGATATAAATGCTGAAAACGTCATACTGTAGAGAACAAAGAGAAAGCGATGGCGCCAGGCAGTTGCAAGCTATGCATCCTTCTCCCTTATCTTGTCTTTGATTTCCTGGAATTTAAATGCCATTATATCTCACCATGTTTGTTTATTTAATTGAATTTTTTAAATGCCTGTTATAGTAAAAGACATGGTGCTCTTAATCCTCAAAATACTCCATCTCCAACCCACTACATGTATCCTATCCTTTTCACCATCCTGAAACAGTCCTAGAAGCTGACTTTTGTAAGTGACTTCATTTGTGCTGTCCAGGCTCCCTTGACGGCATGAACTGATCCAGAACGTCCACCCAGCACCATACCCTTTGACTTCCCCACGTACAGCAGCAGCCTTTCTGTTGCAGTCAGATTCACCTCAGGCACCCAGAGTAAGCGCTGTCCCACCATGTGAGCTGCTTTACGTGCAAAAGTCCCAGATACAGGAGAAGAGTAAAGCCAGGCCCTTGCTTATCTCTGGCCACTGGGCTGGTTTCATGCGTGCTTCTCTCTGGCTTTCCATCTCAATTTAGTGAGGACAGGAGCTGGACCCGATCATCCCGAGTCACACATGAGTGGCTTAGCAGAATTCAGACCCCAGAACTGTCATGGTTCCTAAATCCTTTCTTAGGAGCATTATGCCCTACCATCTTCCCGGGCTTGGTATTAACATCATGTAAATTTATTCTCCAGCATGATTCATTAAAATGAAAATGGGCCATTTTCTCTGATTCTCCAAGCACTTCAGAAAAGTGTTACATCCTGAATACCGATTTCATTTCTGAGGAGGAGACAAGAAAAGAAGTTAAACCTTTACTTTTATTGGAGGAGGATGGTTCAGCCTGCAAAAGTTTTTATTTCAGTTTTTGGTTTAAAATATTTAAAGGAAAGCCAAGCAAGAATACAGTTAACAGTAAGTATAGTTGCATCTTTTAGCAGTTAGCAAAACAAGAAAGATAAACTGTGTCTGTAATTCATTGGTACAAACCTAATAAATTCTTCCCAGTAAAAAGTTAAGGTACAACTAACCTTTATAAAAATCAATCTGTACTAGACACCCACTCAAACATTTTAAAATACCTCTTGCTATCATAAAATACATAAACACCAATTCTCTTTTTGGGTGGTGTCTCATTTTGTTTAAGGAAAATAATACTAGAGCATGCATATGTGTATATATATATGTGTGTATATAAATATACACACATATATATGTATATAAACATATGTATTTCTTGGTACAAAATAATATGACAAGAAATAAAGACTTGGCATATAATTTGTTTTCCATCATAGTCACAGGTTAAAAGGTAATATTCAAAGGGAATTATGTATAGAATGTGACCTCAGCTGTTACTTCTCTTTCAGTAGGGATATTTCTGCTTTTGGCTTCATTTTGCTTTTTAAAAACGTGGGTTCTCACTTTTCTTTCTCAAAGATGCTTAGATTAATAATTGTTGTTAGGAAAATTCACTATTTGAGAAAATACAAAGCATCAAAATTGACACTGTTTTCATAATAAATCGTCTGTCACAAGAAGTTGTGATCTGACTATGGGAGTTAGCATACTTATTCTGGTACAAGTATAAACCTATGTTGCAAACAGCCATGACGCGAAGAGGGAATTCCAGAGCATTCCACACAGGATGAGCCATGAAATGAGAGTCAAGTTAGAAAGTGAACCGTTTAAGCCAAGCATGGTAGAGCCGTGAGTGTGGACCCTGGTGGCTCATGAGTGAGCCCAGACAGCTTAGTGACTTACGAGATCTGACACAAAATGAGAAAAGCCTGGAGATGTAGCTCAGGCAAATGCCTTGGAAAGAGTTTGGCTTCAGGATTCCAGGGAAGTGTTATCACTCTTCTACTTTTTTGCATTGTGGCTTTCAGCAGGACTTACCAGTATGTATAGGTAAGCAAGATAAGACCTGCTGCATAGAGTTATATTGGGTATTTAACTAGCAAATACTCCGAACTGACTTCAGCAAGGTTCATGACCGGCAGGTACTGTTCACTGGCAGTGAGAGCTGTAGTGGGGGCAGTGCTAGGAACATTTTTGGTTCTCCTGGGGCCCCAGAAAATGTCCCAGGTGACCTTTGGTTTCCTTCCAAGTCTTCCTTTACCTGCTTCTTTGAGTTGAAATTTCAGTCAAAATGGATCTTAGAAGTTCAGAAATAAAGAAAGACATCATCTTGGTTATTCTCATTGCTGGGACAAAATACCCAGCGCCTAGAACTAAGGAAGTAAAGGTTTATTTAGCTCACAGTTAGTGGAGGTTTCACTCCATACTCAGCTGGCTCCAAGGCAGAGTGGCACATGGCAGAGGGCAGCCTTTCATGGCAGTGTCAAAGAGCAAAGGGAAGGGCAGCATCAGCTTCTAGCCAGCCCTTCTTCCTCCTTACATTGTACTGTAGATCACCCACCCAGGGCCAGGGTGTGGCACTCACACCTTCAATCCCAGCATTGGATCAAGAATCATCACAAACTCCAGAAGCCACCCCCATGATTGCATGTGGCTTTGGGACAACTAGACACAGACCAAAATAGATATCTCACATGAGTTAAGAGTGAAAAGCATTTGCAACTTGAATGTAATTAGAGCAGTACACCTGAGTGCACTATGGTAGGGAGGCACTCCTGACTGTACAAAGTACCTCGTGCTTTTGGAAAGCCAATGAGCTATCTAAATACTACACGTGGCATCTGCTCTGTAGAAGGGTTGGCTTTTTTCTAAGTCTTGGCTTTGAGATAACTTTTCCCCATACACAAGCAAAATTAATATAGCAGAGGGAGAAGTTTAATTCAGTGCACTTCATCTTATAATTACAGAATGCCAGAGAAGGACATTTTTCTTTATCAACATCTGCATCCTTCTTCCAAGTGCCAGCAGCCTCGTGGCTACATTGCTGCTTTCTACATTAACAGGCAAGTTTAGAAGTTTGGCCTCTCTCCTGGCCTGGAACCATTTACTTAAAAGGAGAATAGCCCATTCTGCCCTTGGCTTCAAATGGAAAGAACTGGCCAGACTGTGCAGGACATAGGACCATGGACAAAAGTAAACAGAAGCTGGCACTTTAGCCCCCTTCTGCCCTCCCTCAGTGCTAACCACAAAATTAGCCTTCAGCTCTCTTGGCCGCATTTTGTAGTTACTTATTCTTTCACTATTAGAGAAAACTTTTTATTAAACATAATACAACTGATCAGAGTATCGAATGCTCATAAAGAAAACTCTCTTAAGTGGACAGAGTCTCACTAATGATAAGGAAGAGTGCAAAGATGGCAGTTAAAAGATTTTGTCTGGAAAAATAAAGTCTGCTGTAAAAACCTTGGCCGTGTAGACCTGTTCCAGGGCATAGGAAACCTAACCGACAGGATGAGATACTCTGTTTGGCCTTCTTTCATCCTCTTCATTTTTTCTTTATTTGAAAACACATTTCATAGTTGAAAATTAACTGTGATACACATGGAGATGAAATTTGGCTTTTAGAGATCTCTGGGGGAAATGCATCAAAATAAACACCACCAGGAGGCAAGATGATACAAATTCAGAGACATCATTCTCCACAGAATCCCAGCAGATAAGTGGACAAAGTAATTTCAACAAAAGCTTACTCTGGAATAATTAATTAGCAACCACACATCCAGAAGGATGTTTATTCTCATGTATAATCCAAGGGATGCTGAGCAGTAACCTTCCCATAAAAGAAAGTTAAAAATGGGAATAAGTGCTAAGTTGTGGACAGAGTCACAGTGATGGTACATATTCAGTGGTCCCTGAGGATAGCACTGAAATGTGAATGACTATTTTGGAAAATCACAAGTGAAGGAGGACAAGCTCAGTCTGTCCACTGTGTTTGCTCCAACTTTGTTCGACCTCATTGGCTGCTGGGAGCGGGGCCCTGCTCAGAGCGCAGAGGCCACCTGTGACCTCAGAGTGAGAGAGCTCTAGACCTGAGTAGGAGACTTTGCTGAAGGTGAGGCAGCGGACACGGGTGGGAAGAAGTCAGGCTGTCTGATGAAGAAAGCTCCTAAGCACATAGGAAAGGGGAAAAACAACACGAACGGTGGAAAGCTGTCCCTGATGAAACTAACTACTGTGGCAGAAAAGGAGGCAACTTCAAACACAAGTAAAACAAGCTGCTAATTACGCTATTTGCTCATTGATTTTTCTGCATTAAAAAGTAAAATCTTAACACTCACATAGAAGATTGAACATTTCCCCCATTATGTGTCTTTGTATAAAGTGTCCAGAGTACAAAAAGTAAACTTAACAGAGCTGATTACGAAGCACTGGGCCTCTTCTACTTCTGAGATCAGCTCTAGTCACTCCCTTCACTCCAGCTGTGGTTATGGCTTCTGGATCCTTTAGGAAGAAAGCCTGATTATTTTCTTCTTTTTTTATGTATTTAGTATAGGGTCTATAGGGTCTCACTACACGTATCGGACTTGTAGTGATTCTCCTGTGTTCAGCCTCACAAAGTTGGGATCACAGGTGCGTGCCCCCACGCCCAGTCTCAATCCCTGTCTCAGTGCACCCCAGGGGTGGGGCCAGCACGGCATGTGGGGAATTGAACCCGGCCCCTACGCTTTGCGTAAACAAACACTTTAGTCTGCTGAGCTATCTGGCTGGCCCAGGCTTGATATTTTTCTCACAGTTAATTCAAAATTAGGTTTTAGATATAAGAATTTAATAAATTACCTCCACATAGTGGCTGATTGTTTTATATTTCTTAAATCAAACTTAATACAGCTAGAGAGAAACAATTTTCAGTTTTTGCATCATTATTGAGAAATTTGCTCAGGAAACAAAACCTCAAAATATGCAAGAATGGAAACATCTTCATGCCCTCTTTTTCTAGCCTTAATATTAAGATAGACAATCTTCTTTACATAAGTTTTCAGAGACAGCTTCAAGGCTAAGTGACAAAGCATACTGTATTTCCTGTGGATTTCTAGTAAACCAGCAAGCTATCCACCAAGCTGCTGCTAGAACAATAAAGCGCATCATTTCCTTTTTTTGTTATTTATATGTGCTTTGGGTAGGCCCTAGCATTGCAATGTGAAATATAAGGAGACTTGCCTGCAGTCTTCATTGTCTACATAACAAAATATCTTTTCATTGTAATTATTAACAGAGATTCCATTTAGAACATTTCTGTATTATCTAAGTAACTTTGTGCTGAATGCTAAGTTAAAAAGTACTTCATTCCAGAAGCGCAAGTAAAGCAGAATGTTTCTTTAACATTGTCCTTTAAACACCACACTTACTTGGTCAGTATCTTTCAAAATATTACATCTGGGCTGGAGAGACAGCTCAGCAGTCTAAGTCCCTGCCTGTCAAGTGCAACGACCTGGGTTCAGTCCCAGGTACAGCTTGCCCTGCAGGCCCCTGAACCCTGGGCATGCCGTGCCAGCCACTGAAACCGGGCGTGTTGGCACACACCTGTAATCCCAGGACTGGGGAGGCTGGGACAGGAGGATTACTATGAGTCCAAGCTGTGTGGTGAGACCCCGCAACAAACAAACAAATAAATAAAATAATGTCATGAGAAGCAGCAGATGAAGATCAGGAAATCAAGCTGCTGAGCATAGAGGACAGCAGCCTCCATGAGCATGTTTTGTTTTTGGCAAAGAGATTGGAAGGTCAGGTCTTTATTCTAGGCAAACAGGAAAAGCCTACTACACAACAGATGCAGTCTAAATTAGTACATTTAAACTGTGTTCAGGTGCAGTGTACCTGAAAATATCCCATCACTTCGTGCTCACAGCGTAACACAAGCTCCACAACATGCAGACATTCGTGGATGACTAACAGCAGTAAACCACATCATCATTGGGTCTGATTGATGTGAGTTAGGTAGGAGTGGGTCCTCACTTACAACACTCTGAATTTCATGGATTGTTCAGTTGTTTATAAAATTTTGTTTTTCTAACATCACCCCATCACCACCATTGCCATTGTGTTGTGTAAGAGAGAGGTCAATTCTGGAAATGTTAACCTTTTAGTTTAAGAGAAGTTAATAGTTCTTGCATTTTTGTATAAGCACAATTTGTGCACCTTGATCTACAAGTACAAAACAGTGCCAGTGCTTTTGGTCATCACAAAGCTTATAAGCAAATGAAGCATACCTTAGATCTTCAAACAGCTACCAAATGAATGTGTTTTAGAAAGCTACTCAAAGATTAGATAGGGATGGACTGAGGCATATAAAAATTGGAGAAAGAAAATGATTTTAGTCTTTCATCGTTGACTTATGTGTGCACATGTCAACAGGAGTCTAATGCTGCAAAAACAAGGCTCTGAGTACTTCTGCCACGAGTGTGTCCCTGGCGTGCATGACAGAGCGACAGCTTTGATTGCTCAGGTTCATGGTTCGCTTTCTAGTGCTCTGTGAGTCTGTTAGGACAAATGTGTGAAGTCAAAATACAAGTTTGGGGAGGACAAGATAAACCAAAGAGGGAGCAGGATGGGGCCAGAAAGATGTTCGGGCTGGGGTGCAGATGTGGCCCTGGGGAATGGCACAAGAAGGGGGGGTTGGGGCAAGGCAGACCCGTGACCAGGTTCTAGAGCTAGTGAGGACAGGTCGGTGCGGGGTGCACGTCCAGAGCAGGTGCTGCCTGGTGGCAGCTGTCTCATGGTGGGCAAGGACCGTGGCCAGCCCCCAGTGCCCCTCCCCACTCACTGTGCAGTGCCAGATAAATATGGTCAGAGCTGGAGCTGAGGTGAGTCCCGAGGGTGACTGATAGCTGGAGGCTGCTGCTAACTGTACACCTTGCAATGACATGGCAGGTTTTTCTCTAAAATGAAATCTGAAATACATTCAGAATGGTGAAATGAATGCTGTATATTTAGGGGAGACCAGCAGCTCTATGGGATGCGCACATGTATGTGCCCATGGAGGGGTGTGTGCATGTGTGTGCATGCTTGTGTGTGTGTGTGTGTGTGTGAATGTGCACGTGCTTGTGTGTGTGTGTTTGTGTATGTGTGTTTGTGCTTGTGTGTCTTTCCCTAAGTAGAAATAGAGTACAATGCTATATTCATTCAGTCCCTGTTCAATGCCACCACAGTTCCCATGAAGAGGAGAGTCACAGAAGTGTCTGTTCAAATTTTGAGGAACATTAAAAAATGTGTGTTTTTTTCAGTCCAGAATATGATGCAGTTAATTATAGATCAAATTTTTGTCAAATTTTTAATTCTTTTGACTTCTGTATTTACATTACTTACATTGTACAGTCTTTCATTTGTGTGCTTCTGAGATTTGTCTGAAACCTTGAGATGAAATGAAGTTTCTTTGTCTAACACCCACCACACACAATGTCATTCAGAGCAGCCGTAGCTTAAGTCGTAGGACTTCCAGTGATCGCACTGAAGGAACCCCTGTGACACATCGTCAACATCCATGGCAAAAATTAGTCTCCATTGTTATTTCAGTCCAACAATGAGATAGTTCTGAAGAGAAGGAGAGCGAGGTTGTGTGGCTGTACCATGCACCACCAGCCTGGCATGTAGGAGGCACTGGGTTTGGTGGCTAGCGCCACAGAAATAAGTAATAATAAAATGGAGAAATGGCTCTCACTTCACAAAGGCAAATGATAATGAAAGTGTACTTCTCTTCCAGTGTACAAAGCCAAGTTCTTTCCCTATGTTGTCTCTAATCTTGGAACATACCTGCAAGGGGGAGCAGGATCCCCATTTTCATGACATTACAACAGACTAGGGATTTTCAGTTTCTGTGACCAGAAGTGTATCTGAGGCTTAAACTAAGGTTCCCTGATCCCATCCCCCCATCTGTTTCCAGCTGTGCTCTGCCATCTGAAATAAACATTGCTTTTGAATATTGGTTTTATTAAAAGCCTGAGGCCCAGTACTAGGTTAATCAGCTTTCATCACTATGAATGAAAATGAAAGGAAAGGAGCTTGAATGAGGGAAGGTTAGTGGAGGCTCAGGCTTCCGGCATCCAGCTTCCGGCTTCCGGCTTGGCTTCCGGCTGAGGCTCCTATCCACGCTCAGCTGGCTGCTTGCGTCAAGTCCTGGGAGTGGAAGCAGAAACATGGACGTGGAGTGGAGCAGAGGACTCCTTCCTATCTGCTGGAGGATGGGAGAAAAAGAGAACGGGGGCTGCGTGCCAGAGACAGGCCCCTTGGCTCTGCTCTGCATGCCCCACCTGTTGTCACCCGCCGGTGATACCATCAGATGACAATCTTTCCAGTGGGTGATTCAGTAATGAAGTTAGAATTCCTGTGATAGAGCCACTTTCTGAAGGCTCAGCAGCAGCTGAGAGTCCAGCTCCGTGAGCCTCTTGGGGGCAGATTGTGTATGAACCTAGGAAGTACAGGCGGAAGTATAGACTTCAGGACAGACTGTTTCAGCCTGCTCTATTTTCTACACAGGGGTAGGGGGCAGATGTAGTTTGCAAAGAAAATATTTAAATAATGGTTTAAATTTCTTACATCTTTCTAACAAGAAACTGGACATATATATTGATTTATATTCATATAGATATTGCACATATATGTGAACGTACCCAAACTTGAAAACAAAGCTAAATATCCTGCCTTATCTCCAACGTTATTGTATAATTGCCGTTCCTCACTCCCAGCCTAATTATTGCCTGATATAATGATCAAGAATTAGAAGAAAGACATCCTTGGAAGGTTAATAAGCCATCCAGAAAATTAGATTACCACGACCCAGCCATGATGATTTTTATTTCTCATTATAATAGATCACCTGAAAAGTTGAAGGAAGAAAAAATAAATAGGCAGCCCTGGGTAATTATACTCGTATTTTTCCACAGTAGATTTTCCAGATGATCACCAGTTATGAATTCCTTTCATATCTAAAACTGGAGTTTTTTTATACATTAAACCACCATTATTATAGTAATCAAAGCCCATTTATTTGATCATCATCATAATGGACTACTTGAGGCATTTTCTCCTTTGCTAATTGACAGTTGGTCAGTTAAGAGGTGCTTTTCACAAAATCTTCAATAACCCTAAGGGTTTGAATGAGCTTCTAATAAATGCCTGAGAAGCTCCTTTAGTTTCTTAAGTGCATTTGCTAAAACTCTCAACTGCTATTTTCCACCTTCTGGTCAGAAAATGCCTTTGATCTGCCATCCAGTTGCCTGTCTTACGTGCCTCTATCTGTCTCAAGCATTGTTACCCTGCACGTCAGCATGGTGACATGGTACCATTTAGATAACATCTTCAGATAGCAGAATTCTCTGAGCCGACAAGGGAATGCACAGAGCAGAAAGGGGTCAAACCGAGGCTCAGATCACCCCGTTCAGGGTGTTGCATAGGCTGGCGTGTGGTGAGGAGACCCAGCGCTGAGGTTGGCCTTCTCTCCTCAGTTCCACACCTAGGCTCTTGCCACACACAGCCACAGGCCACTTCAGCTTCTGTGCTCGGATTCCCCAGCCCTGCTCCAGACTGTCCGCACTCAGTTACTCAAAATTGCTTTCTATAACCAGGTCTCTACACCACTTCCTGTGCGGTGCTGATGACTGGGGGTCGTGGGGCTGTGTGCTGGGCACTGTGAACAAAGAAACTCACTGAGTTTAGGGAAGAAAGAGCAGCACATCATCTTAAAGTATTCACATGGGCTTGCAATATTTTCTCACGATAATCTCCACAATGGCAGGAGATTTATCTTACTGCCTTCTCCCCTTTACATCCAGCAGGAGTCTGAGGTGCTGATCCATAGAGTGGGCATGAGGAAGAGCTGGTCCATGTCAGTGACTCAACAGCTCAGTATCTACTTTTGATTCCTTCACAGCATTTTGTTCCTTTTTTTATTTTGATGGAACTAGAGATTGAACTCAGGCCCTTGCACTTGCCAGGAAAGTGCTTATTCTACTGAGCTATCTCCCCAGCCCCAAAATATATTGTCTTCTAATTTATTTTTTGGTGGAAGCAGAGACTGAACTCAGGCTCTTGGCTTGCCAGGGAAGCGCTTATTCCACTGAACCATCTCCCAGGCCCCAGCATTTTGTTCTTAAATTAATATCTAAAGAAGTTTTTCTTATGGTAAAGATTCCCAAACATTAGGAAAATGACTGGTTCATCTGAAGATTTCTGTTCATAAGAGAAGAGGTACTGAAAAGAATGGGAGGAGGGGCACCGGGGCTTGAGCTAAATTCTCAGATCGAAGCTATTCATGTTTGAATGGCAAAAGCTCATAGCTCTGTAAGTATGTGCTGATATGTAGTAAGTTGAGAAATCATCCTGTTCCTTGCCTCAGACAAAATTGAGTTATTTTTTTCTTGTTCTTCACCAAAGATTCCCTAATTGCCTACTGTGTGAGAAGTTTTATGTGACTTTCAAGGCGCAGAGTGAATTAAAATAATTCTTATTTGCAGCAGACTCATGGAAGTTCTTAGTCTTTCATTGCTGTGCAGCCACGACACCTGACACCCAGAGCCTGAGAGTAGGGGAGGTCCAGTGGGCTTGCAGGAGCAGTGCCTGGTCAGCCACTCTGGAGGCAGCAGGGGACCTACAGTTCCCCACTTTGCTGACCCACATCTTCCTGTCAGACTCTGGCTTCCAACTTGAGCCAGCGATGCACACCGTGACCCCAGCACCTTCTACAGGCTCTGCCTTGGTCCACCTGCCGTCTCCTCCACACGTTCTCCATCCAAATCCTAATGGAAGTTGTCCCTTACCCCTTGCTTTCTGCCTCCTTTCTTTCTTTCCCCCTTCTTTCCTTTCATCTTACCTGTATTTTCTTCCTTTCTCAAGTGCAGAATGCAAAGTCAAAGTATAAAGGACATAGAATCAAATGTCATCTTGAGTCTCCCATGCATTGTGGCAATTAATCTAGAAATGTAAGCACTTGGCAGTTTCCTCTGGCCAGCTGAGATTCACTTCATCAGTGTGTGCTCTAATGTTTAAAATAAATATTTTGCAATTAGGGTGAAATATGTTAGTGACAGCTGCTAAGGCGGAAAGCTTCTATTTATTCAGATACCCGTTTTTATCTCTGAAATACGAAGGTAATGGCAAATCCCAAGTTTATCACTGCTTCTAGATGCGAACATAGAATTAAGTCTCTGTGCCTTCATTCGGCTTTAATCTCCTCTCTCAATCTGCTGGTAATGAGAGGCTTGTAGATGTCAGTTTAGAAAGTCATTCTTTTGCAAGAAAATTTTAGCTCTCCAAGATAAAGTCTGTCCTATTACAAATAATATACAGCTCCAGGTCACAGTGTAGACTCCATTTAAACTCATGTAGCTGAGATTATGTGCAAGAATTAGGCTCCGTGCAAGGGAAGCATTTCCATGAGAAGCCCACAGGCAGAACACCACAGCACAGTTCTCACCCTCCACAGTGAGTGAGGAACCCAGATCTAGAATGCAGACGCAGCCTCAGACGTGGCGGCCTGAGGCTCAGATACAGCAGCGGGATTCATTATTGCCACAGCCATTCTTCCATGCTTTCTTCTTTTCTTCTATGCTGTTAGGTCTAGACCATGATACTATTGGCATGCATCATCAATGTATGTATAGAATAAAGTGGGAGGAAGCCCTTGAGGTAGAGTAGGAATATGAGTTTCAATTGATTAGGACTTTCTGCTGTGCTCATATATTAATCAAGGATCAACATGTGTAAGAGCAGCCCTCACACTCCTATGGCTCACCGATTAGCAATAACATGGTCTCTGTAGCTCAAGAAGATGCAAGTGTCAGCTGTGCTGTCATTTATTCTAGTCGGGCCAAAAGACTTCTAAACAAAAGTCCTGATTGGGAAGACAGATGGGAGAGGCTGTAATACACCGTGCAGGAGGGAGGCGTCTGGAGAGCACTGTGACTGGTGGAGCTCATGGGGCTGCAGTCACTCTGGCACGCTTGTCCCATTAGGAGGCCAACCCTGTGGTGCTGTTTGGCTGGTTGAGATGTAGATGGTAAGGCTGGAGAAGTAGATTTCTAATTTTATTTTATTTTTTAAATATTTTATTTATTTATTTGCTACAGAGTCTCAGTATGCAACTCAGACTCGTAGTGATCCTCCTGTTGCAGCCTGCAGCTCTGGGATTAATGCTGTGCAGCAGCATGCCTGGTTTTGGTGACCAGCATGACACACCAGGGTACCAGGGCTGGTACAGCATGTAGTACTGGGGATTGAACCCAGCTCCTTGTGCTTGCCAGGAAGACACTGGTGAGCTATCTCCCCAGCCCTTGGATTTCTAATTTTATATAGTTTTAATTAGCGTAAATTTGGACTGCTGCAGGTGGAAGCCTACTGCTCTAGCATACAACACGGACCTGGAGCATTTAACTTCTACTGTTTAAAAGATTGGTTTGTTCATTTTTAGTGCTATGGATTGAATGCATGACTTCATTTATGCTAAGCATGAACTGTACCCCTGAGCTATACCCACAGCCCATGAGATGTAACTGGGAACAGCAAGATTCCTTCAAGTAATTCAGAGATAAAACTTGGGACACTGATTGTTGTCTCCCCATGGTTTGGACTTTGTGTTTTAAAGTATTAAAGCTAAATATTGGCATTCTTGACATGGCTCTGGTCACCCCAAAACTGATACCTGCAACTTAGAATCATTGGCACTTGGAGTTAAATGTACTACTCCAAGTGACATATTAATGTACCTCCCAGCTTAGTAAGTGGTGGATTTGGTGGTGAAAAGGAAACATCAATTTACTCTTGGTTCCCACTCTTGTTTGCTCACTCTGATTTATTGGATGAGAAATCTCAGGTGACCCTTTCAGGCACAGAACCATCTGAGAGTTATGTGGCTAGGTGAGAAGAAACCTTCAGAAATATCTAAATCCTCTTCCACCTCTTGGAATTTCATCTGTCCTAGAGTAAATATCATTTTCATGTATGATGCTTCTATCTAGATAGCTATAAGGAAATGTAGCAAAAATTTGCAGACTTAAATCAAATTCGTACTGACAAGGACCTTCAAGCCTGTAGAATATTTACTAAACCTGCACAACACCTTATTTTTAATCTTAATTTTGTTTCCCAAAACTTGAAGGAGTGGTTAATGTATTATACATTGAGAAATCCATTAATCTTTTGATTAGCATTTGTTTTCCTGTGTTTTCCTTAGACACTACCCAACAAATGAGGAATGTTCTTAATTTGATCTCTGGAGTAATCATGGGTAAGGATATTATCGCATTTAACAGATGCACTAAACAAAAGAGTGGGTTATTAAATGTACAATTCTGTATGCCAGGAATCCAACTGGCTTCTTAATTTTGCTGAACTTCTGATACTGAATTTGATTTCTAATCTCGTGTTGGCGTTCTGATCATACACAGTTTGGAGCTTTTAAATAGGAGTTAAATCCAAGTATGTCGTCTTGAGAAAATTGAAATCCTTCCGAGTTGCATTGAAAATGATGTGAAACCTGCTTTAAAAAAATAAGTTCAAGTGACATTCTTGGCTGGTTTTTTTCCGCCCACGGAGCGCTCTCGGTATGCAGCAGTTTTCACTAAGGAGACTTCATTGTTTATTGCATCCTCACCTTGCCTCAGCATTCTGCCAGGTATATTCTGCTCTAAAGTAGAAGCTGTTTTAAAAACACATCTTTCCCATTTGGAAGTTCCTCAGCAAATATTTCTTCTGCACTTTATATTGGCCCTTGTGTGGGCCAACGAATCACTGCCCAAGGCATCCGACCCTCTTAAGAGCGCAGCTAGGATATGTGCTTTATTTGGAATTCTTTGTAGACCCAGGAATACAGGCAACAACCCTTCTCTCTGAAATGCTTGTCAGGCAGTGGAGAGCAGAGGAGGAATGAAACTGTCGCCGTGCCCCGTCGCGTGTGACATGGGGTTAAGAGCCTTGGCAGATTTTTTCTTTCTATACCCCTTCCTTTATCTACACCTGTCAAAGGTGGGCACTCCATTGTCATTCAACTAACTTAGGTGCTTGAACTCGACAACACAATCCAACACAGTCCAGCATTCCACAACAATAGTGAGTTATTCAAAGAAGTTGTTGACCATAGCCATTTACAGCTCAGCTTAATATTATGGCCCCCCGATGTATACTTCATTTTTATACTTTTCTACTGGATGGTTAAGACCTAGATAGAGCAAGACTTATATACCAACACATGTACTTTATGTTTCTTATGTGGTCAGTGAAGTCCCCTCAGGGTTTATCTTGTAGTCCTGTACATTATTCTGATTATTCTGTAGATCATGATGTGTGTGTATAGACAGTACAGTTGGGATAGATAACGCTGTGCTTCTGCATAATCCTATGAGAGGCAAGATTTGCACTAATGGTGGTTGGACAGGATGTTATGACGGCTTCTAGTACTACGGTCATCCACTAGGAAAATAATTATTGAATTTTTGATATAATTCAGGTATAAAAAATAAGATAAGTAAGCAGCTACACTCTTAATTCACTGATAAGAGACATCTGCTATAATAATGTCTGTAAGTATAATATCATGTATGCACCTTGTCCGATACCAAAACATTATGAAAACAATTTGCAATGTATTAATTTATCGAATCTGTCTTGTTAAGGTGTCTTAAAACTGTCTGATTGATATTTGTACTTCAATAAAATAAATTAAAAAAAAAAATGTTGGGAGAGCAGAGTCCTCTTCATGTTGAGTATCTGCCCGTGCTACTGGAAGGGCTTTCTGTGTGGAGATGCCTACCCTGAACAATGAATAAAGCAAAGGTGTCGTTACTGTCCAGGCCCCCAACACATTAAATTCCCCCTCTCATTACGTACATTCCCCCCCATCTCTCCTGTTTAAAAATCTTGTCAATGTAAGGATTTACACGTTCACATGATCTCTTAAGAGGAATACTCCATGTGCACAAAGAAAAGCAATTGAGTGGAGACAAAATGAGTTTCTGTATCTCGGTATTTCACACAGCTTTAAGTTCTTCATTTCATTAACATTTTCCTTGAATCACACTGCATATTTTTTAGGAAAACAGCTTCCTTATTCATTTTATCTGATCTAAAAATACAAACATGCCTAAAGAAATCTAAGCAACATTGTGGGAAAATGAAAGCGACAGTGTGGATGTCATGTGGGAAGAAATCTGGGCACAAAGTGTTTCATGATAGGAAAAAATATATATATTTTCTATTCGGGGATATCCTGAGTCAGCCACAATCCTGTCTTTATGTCAAAAGGCTCTGTGTAAGAAGGCATTAGAAATGTTCATGTCTGGGAGGCTGAAGCAGGAGGCTGCTAGCCTACAAACTCAGCAACTTTATAAGCCTCTGTTTCAAAATGTAAAAAAGTGGAAAGGGCTAGTACAAAGGTTCTGATTTCAGGCTCTGGCACTGCACACAAACAAACAAACATGTTCATGTGAACAGATTTTTAAAATACTAATCGTTGAGACTAAATACTTCTTGTATGTTCTTGGATGTAAAACCGGATCTACTCATACAGAAACTAGTGTACTCTTGCCATTTTGATAACTGCTGTCAGCAGTAACCCCCAGTTGAAAGAGTGAGTATAGATTGCCTTAACTATCCCCACAATGCCCTCCTGCCTATCCCGGCAAGAGCACACTGCTGCCGAGCCTTATCTACTTCTGTCTTCCTGCCTCACGTAGATCTACAGAACACTTCGTATTACTGTTTTTGCATATTGTTATTTTTTGAACCAGTGGCATTACCACCTGATATCCTGCCTCAGACCTCCTTCTTGTTCATACCGTTAGCCATCACCTCCTTTTCCCTGCGCTTGAGCAAAAGCAGTCAAGCTCCATGCCATTGCCATTTTCCTAGGTGACTTGGCACTTCACATTGCCACATCCTGTTCTCCAGGGCCACCATGTGGGAGCTGAATGCTCGGGAGGTCCTGGAGAAAGGAACCCGTGGCAGAGACTGCAGCCGGTACTCTCAGCTTCTTCCCCTTGAAGACCCAGGCTGGGCCAGGCATGACACGTTTATGCTGCTGTGTCATGCCTCCTTCAGACTTGTAGGTCCCATGTGTCACTCTCCCTGCCCTTCTCCCTGCCTTCATCTCTTTGGACAGTCCTCGGGGTGGGCACTGGGCTCTGCCCGCCATACTTGCTCAGGGATCTGACAGTGGAGTGTTGCATGCTGACTGCATCCTTGTACCCAACCCCTTAGCATGCTCTCTCTGTTTTCTTGCTGAGTTACATTTCACCAGACCCCTCTTGCCACCTCTCCACTGTAACCTGCTAAGTGGCCTCCTCTCTTGCCCCTCTCAAATACTCTTCCCAGGGTATAAGACAGCCCTCCGGGGTCTCCACCCTACAGATGAACACTCCAGCCTGTGGAGTGTACACTCTGCTCTGTGGTCCACTGGTCAGCCTCTCCTTAGAGCTAGGTTTGCAGCCCAGTCAAGCGCAGAGTATCCAGAGACACAGTCATGCCCTTTTCCCTGGCAGCACCTCTCAACACTGGCCTCGAAGGTACCCAGAGTCCTCACACTCAGTTTCTTCATCTGGATTTGTTATCATATCTCATTGTTACACAAAACCAAAGAGACCTGAAAATCACAAACACTGCAGGGTCCTTCTCTGGCCACAGCATGTTGCTATCTCTCAAGGTGCACTCTAGGGTGGACATGGAAGCAGGTGGAGAGCCCAGAGCCTTGGATATACCGCAATGGCAGCCACTGGCCTGGCATGAGCAAGGCCCTGTGTTCAACCCCATAAAGAGGAAGGAGAAGGAAATGAGACACATGGCTTGATGGTGAAAGTCTAGGACAAAAGGGTAGAAGAGCATCCCGCCTCCCAGAATGCAGTAGTGCCAAGGATGTGTGGGGGCACAAACCAAGGCCCATAACAGTGACAGAGCCGAGGGAGGAAGGCAAAGCCATCTCTCCTGAATAGCGTGGTGTAGCCACTGAGCCCTATGACCTGCCTGGCTCAGACATCGAGCCCTATAGACCACTTTGCTGTCAGGGGTAAATGCAGGGCAAACTGTCAGTGTGGCTGTAGCCCAGAAAACGTGCTGTGCTGGTGGAGACAGAAGTGGAGAGGGTGGTCTGGGAATGGACTTTGATAAAGAGAGAATCCCTGTACTTTTCTCTTGAAAGCAATAGGGAATTTTGAGCCACAAGGATTCTATCTTAATCAGATTTAGACTTTTAAAATCCTATCCATGTTTATTAACTATTCTGGCTTCTAAACAGAGCATGTTGTGGATATGAGCAACAGGAAAACACATAAAATATGTTTTTATTTTGGTATTTTCTTAGTGCAACCCTGAGTGTGATAAGACAAATGTTTTGACCTTTTAAAAGGTTTGTTTCTTGTGTTTATACTTATGAACATGTTTTCACATTCACGCACATAAAATCGTATTTTATGCCTGCAAACTTTAGAACATATGCCCTTTGATACTACAGTTCTTTGTTTAAGCAACCATTAAGTAGAATAATATACAGCACCTAGTATTCCCGAACCTTTATTGTTTAGCCAGCAGCAATGATCTCCAAAATTTGAAGATTTTTTCCCAAATCTGACAGAAATAAACAATATGATGTCATACAATTATCTTACAATGGAACTGCATACAAGGTATTTAAAGATAAAAACATCTATGAATCTTGATGGAACTATGAATGAAAGTGATTTGAATTTTTAAAAATTTAGAAAATTGGCCTAATTATGAAATTTGAGAATAGAATACTGTTAATCTTATAAAATGTGTGTTTTCCATTCATCTCTCAAGAACTTTAATGATGTAGTGGAACCAAAATTTTGTCTAATACATTGGCAGTTTTTTTTTAATTAAGTGTTGTTTTTAATTGAAAAGCTAACAAATTGTCTAGTCGTACTTCTCCCCATACCACAAACTCAGTAGTTACCGAGTCTCTAGGCAACATATTCAAAGCTGAGATTAAAAATCTAAAAACAAGTGAAACAAGTCCACAAGTCAAACTAAGGGAATCCTGGTGCGTGCAGGTGGATCCATGCCAGTGATGCCGCTTGACTCTAGGAGGCTGGAAGACCTTCTGAACAGCCCCGCTTGGAACAGTTACTTCAAGTAGCCTTGTTCCAGTTTTCAACTTCTGAAAAATGGTAGTATCTTGTTAATTCTGTTGCAGAAAACTTCGGTAAGTTGTTTTATTTACAATGCCAACTTCGAACAGCTCACTAAAGTTAACTGGACAATAATCTACGCAGAAATGACTTTGAAAAAAGAGGGAAAGCTCAAAATGTCAACTTTCTACAGAGAACCCACAGTTTAGTTTATTCAGAGTAGAGAAAATGAGCAACTTTTGCTCGGACTAGAAGAAATTCAGCCATTGGTTTGGAATTTGTAACTCAAACTGCACATGCAATGAGACAGTGTTATGCTAATACGAGTGTTTTGTTGCTGCGTTTATCTATTGTTTCTCTAATATTAGCAATTATAAACAGAGCAGCACAGCCAGTATTTGGAGCAATCCTTATGGTATTACAGTGTCAGATTCAACATTTCACTTCTTTTCACACCACTGATTTTCCTTGCATACCTGGGCTTCATCCTCTTCAGTGAAGTCATTTCTGATATCAAAAGTCTTGTGAATCTCCTCAGGAGTTTTCCCCTTGATCATATTGGCAACAGTCTTGCGTGTAACTTCAAGCAAGCCTTTGATGTCGAGGTAGTTTGCTGCCAGAATAATTTCAAAAAGGGTTCCTTGGTCAGCTTTTGGGAATTCTTGATCCCAAACAGGGATGTGATCTGTTCACTTTTCTTTGTTCTCATCATCCTCAGGAGGAGGAGGAGGGTCATCCTTGTGGTGGGTACACTGCTCAATGACCATTTTTAACAGTGCTGCATTAGCATTTGGTAGAGCAACTGGGTCATCATCTCCTTCATCATCCATTCCCAAATCTTCCAACATGGTCTTGATCATACAACTTCAAATATCGCTCCCTCAGAACTCTGCAACTTAATTGAAGGCCTGGCATTGGTCTCTAGAACACTGCAGGCCTGAGGCAGACAAGAGCAGGAGGCTGCCCCCTGGCTGGAGAAAAGCAGCAGTGGACGAAGCCACTCAGTGTCTTGCTTGTTTGTTTGTTTATTTATTTTTAATCTAGTGTCTTTTCCACAGTTGTTCATTCTTTTCGATTTACAGTTTTAGACTGAGCTAATGGTTCAGTACATAAATGTATTGATCAGCTCAAAGTCAATTTCTTACCTCTCCCAGAGTTTCAGCTTCCCTGGGTCATTTTGTGGTTTTGTTTGATTTTATATTTTCTTTTCCTTTTTTCAACTTCATAGGAGATAGTTGCTTTTTCTTTCACACCTGGAATCAAATAATTCTGCCTTTTGGTCCTTAGATTTTGAAGAATTATGTTTTCCTTCTTGCTTGCTTCCTGTTTGTATGTTGCTTTAAAATAATGCATGTTAATGCACTTTGTCTTGGAGGTAATGAAACTTAAGCCCTAGGACCTGCTAGCAAAGACAGATTCTTGTGTAACATAATACAAGAGGGATTATAGGTTTGGACCATAAGTGACAGGTTTGAAGCCACCGGCTGGGGGATAGTTGCACGCTGGAAGATGGGCAAGAGTTGGCTGACTCTATGCACTGAAGCCAATAGAAGGAAAACTGGGCAGATGAGCTGTGGTGCTTTAATATGTGCCCCGTCCAGCGCAGAGCTCGAACTTCCCTGGGTCAGACAGTGGAAGATGAAGAAATGCAGACGAGACTCAGAAAACAGAAACCTGCAGTCAGGTGGAGCCCTCCCTCCTGGTGGGATAAAAAGACGGCCCAGTGACTGCAGTGCGCATACTTACATCCTGGGCAGGTTGCGGTCACGTGACACTCCTCTGCCTAGCAGCTTGCTTGGCCTCCCGGAACCTGTTCTCAGGGCTTGCTCCAGACCCGTCCACACACATAATCAGCCTCGAGCTTCCGCTTCTCCCCGCAGACATGGAGCAAGCAGGAGGTCAGACCAGGTGGTCAAAAAGTACCCAGCAAGAAATTTAAACTCATCTTTCTTATTTTGGCAGAATTGGGCATTGAACTCAAGCCCTTGCACTTGCCAGACAGGTGCTTATTATACTGAACCATCTCCCCTGAACTCCTATTTCTGATTCTGACCTTTTTCCAGATATTTTGGTCATTACCTGAAAGAACCAGGGGATTATCTTTAAGTAGAAAAAGTAAACTAGAAAATATTACAGATAATTCAAAAAATTATTGTTGTAACTACCAATTTGATGAAATGTTGTGACCTCTTAAAATTTGTTCATTCTGTTTCATTGGCCTATATATACTGTTTCATATTTAAATAATATGTTTATATGTATAATTATTTTATACCTTTATTATTCATACATTTTTATCTTCAAGTTTCAAGGTACTTTATGCATTTTATCTTGAAGTTTCTCTTGGACTTGCATGTGTGATGTAGAAAAGTTACTTTTCTTAGACATAAAGTCAAAATCAGCACCCATAGGAAATTAGGTACAAAAAGGAAAGGATAAAGCTCTTAATTTCATC
The DNA here is from genome assembly GCA_004027165.1 of Ctenomys sociabilis. NCBI lineage: Eukaryota > Metazoa > Chordata > Mammalia > Rodentia > Ctenomyidae > Ctenomys > Ctenomys sociabilis. Next base: position 39,926 of record PVKA01007805.1, on the reverse strand, counting down.
CATGTCTGTTGTCCCCCCAAGGCCTCATATAGTCATGGGGCAAGAACTTCTAGAGTTTGAGATTAACTCACGATCCACTGGGATTATGGGTAATCCGAAGCTGGGATTATGGGTCTGAGTACTGCTGGGATTATAGGTGTGTTATGCCCCTCCTGAGGGAAATAGCCTGAATATAACATAAGAGGGACAGAGGCACAGACTTCCTCTCTGTCGCTATTTTTGCTGCTCCTCCTCCATTTTGCTTGTGCTCTCTGCTGCCACCATGAACTGATGCCCTCTGCTATGTGCCAGTCTGTCTTGGAGCCTGCTGGAGTATGGACTGAAACCTCCAGTGACCAAGAGCTAAATAAACTTTTCCTTCCTTCATTTTGTTAGGTATTTTGTCCCAGCAATGAGAGAAGAGTAATGGAGATGACATCTTTATCAGTGAGTGAAAAGGAAAGCTGAGTGTGCAGTTCCATGGAAGAACTCTTGCCTGGCATGTGCTGGACCTTTGTTCAGTGCCTGGCCCCGGGGGAAGGGCAGGACCAATGTCTGAGGTTGTCTGTCAGAGCTTTTCATCTATCTTGTACCTGCTCCTCCCTCCATTCCTTTACTAACAAACCAAATTTGTATATTTTCACACAAGATTTCCTCTGTGGGTTCCATAAGTCTCTATATTGTTCTGCTCTTTTATGATTCTTACTTCCTTTCTCCAAGAAAAACGTGTAGTCCAGTGTCATTATAAGGTCATTGACAAAGCCAGAAATTCAGTTTGAGAGGCTCAGCCACTTTGGGCTTCTTCCACAATCCTTCTTACTTGGAGTAAGGGAGTGACTTTGCTTCACCTTTCACATTCTCTTTGTGATAACATGTCAGGTTTGCAGAGCAACTTAGCAGGTTCAAAGCCACTTCACACATCCTGGTGTTTAATCTTCACCCCAGCCTGTGAGCAAGGCATGGCAGGCTTCTCACTTCGTAGGCAAAAAGAATCTAGAGAGCCCATAGCTAGCTATCCTAGAATTAGGCGTCCGTTTTATCAAGTGCAGAGCTACCTCTAGGTTACTGCATTTCATTGTCAATTTTAAGTAACATGATCAGATTTTCATTGAGTAAGGCAGACATATATCTGCAAGTGGCAAGTTTGTGAGTCCAGAAATGAGCTAGTTAGAAGACCACTTTGAAATCCTGGAAAAGTATGATGAAATTTGAACTAGTAAATGATTGATGAAATAGAACAATGTTTAGGACATAAATTAGTCCTATTAGGATTTTGCCAGATTGTGAAATCCCTTCATCAAAATAGCATTAAGATTTACTAACCTCATCAGAACCAAAAGATACATCTTTTGGTGTATATAGGTCTTGCTCTATCTCGATCTTAACCATCCAGCAGAAAATTATACAAATGAGGTATGTAACATAGGGTCATAATAATAAGGTGAGCTGTAAATGGCAATAGTCAACAACTTCTTCAGATAACTCACTATTACTGTGGAATGCTGGACTGTGTTGGATTGTGTCGCTGAGTTCAGGCGCGTAAATTGATTTAATGACAGTGGAGTGCTCATCTTTGACAGATCTAGACAAAAAAAGGGGTATACAAAGGAAGAATCATGATGTGTGTGTATAAACAGTACAGTTAGGATAAATATGCCGTGCTTCTGCATAATTCTATGAGAAGCAAGATTTGAACTAATAGTGGTTGGACAAGATATGTCGGCTTCTAGTACTATGGACAACCACTAGGAAAATAACAAGGTAGAAAATATTAATTATTGAATCTGTGATATAATTCAGGTATAAAAAATAAAATAAGTAAACAGCTACACTCTCTTAATTCACTGATTAGAGCCATCTGCTATAATAATGTCTGTAAGTATCATATAATGTATGCACCTTGTATGATACCAAAACATTATGAAGACAGTTTGCAATGTATTAATTTATTGAATCTGTCCTGTTAATTTGTCTTGAAACTGTCTCATTGCTATGTGTTCTTCAATAAAATTTTGAAAAATAGCATTAAGAAGTCAATAATAGGGCCGGGGAAACAGTGGAAGCTCAGTGGAATAAGTGCTTGCCTGGCAAACACAAGGTTTTGAGTTCTATCCCTGGTCCCATCAAAAAACAAAAACAAAAACAAAAAAGTCAATAACAAATGCTGCAAGACTACAGATAGAAAAGAACTATTCTGTATTGTTAATGAGAATATAAACTAGTACAGCTACTGTGGAAATCAGTATGGAGATTCCCAAAAAATCTAAGGATATGAATGCCATTTGACTCAACTATTCCCCGTCTAGATATCTGCTCAAAAAACTTAAACACATCCTATTGCAGTGACTTATGTGTACCCATGTGTATTAGCAGCACAATTCCTAATAACTCTTGGAAGCAGTCTATATGTTCAGTAATAAGTAAATAAATAAAATGTATTATTTACATGCAGTACAGCATTACTCTACCATAAAGGATAGGTTTGAGTCATTTGTAGGAAACAAAATGCACCCCGAGAACATAATATGAGGTGAAGTAAGCAGACACCCTGATGTAACCACCACATGGCTTCTGTTATTTGACATTCCATAAAGCTAAAGAACAAAATAAAAGATAGGCCATAGGACAAAGGGAGAGGAGATTTCTCAGATGGGAAGGAGAACAAAAGATGGAGGGAGAAGGAAGGGATGGAGAGAAAGGGATGAAAAAGCATCAGGATGTGTCACTTAGGTGCACCAATGTCATACTGTTGTGCTGCATTCTATACTACAAATAGGAGCTAATGAAAGACAAAAACAATAAGTTGATAGAAGTTAAGTCAATTGCTAATTTAATGATTCAACTAGAACTCTTTGTAACACAGAACATATTTCAGCTGCCAACACTGATGTGCCATTGACTTAGAGAAGTCTAAGGTAGCACAGATGCATCTTTGTTCATCAAGGGGTTGCTAATAGAATTGAGTGTGAGGTTGGAAAGCAACAAGTTAGTGTAAGAAGGACTTCAAAGGGCTTTTCTGTTTTATTGACATTCATTCTTCTAAAGCATTCCACAAATTTCCACACCACATTCCCCCACTGTATGACCTCCTTAAGTGAAAGTGAAAACAACAGAGAACAGCAGATCCCACTGGGTGTAGCTCCAGCCGCTCTTTCTGGGGGCACCACCTGTGCCCACTTACTCTGGCATCCCTGTGTCCACAAAAGATAGCTTCTCCTTCTAGTATCACCCCTGCCCATTTGTCCAGACCTAGTCTCTTCTCAAGGACCTCTCAGGGCCAGAGACATAGCTAAGTAGAGTGTTTGCAAGGGCCTGAGTTTTATTCCTCGTTCTGCAAAAAAAAAAGGTCCTCTCTTCTGCACTCTCCCTTCCCTTCCTCCCGTGCCTGTGGTCCTCTCTTCCCCACCATTTCTTTTGGTATACAGTGACATCTTAACATATCTTTCCTTAAAAAATCCTTCTTGACCAAAAATCATTAGTTAATGCCTCCTTTCCTGTTCTCCTTACCATTAAACCTGTGGAGATTCCTATTCCCCCTTGGTCATCTGCTGACCTCTTCCCAATCTTCCCTGACTGGTATTTGGTATCTGTACAGAAGAGCAAACCAATTTTCTTAACTTACCAATAAAAAGTAAGTTTCTCTCTTTCCGACACTCAGTGAAGACGAATTTAAAACTATTTTATGAATATGCATAAAATAATCCTAGTTTGGCTAGGAGTAATAGAAGTACTTTTTGCTTCTAGTTGTCATGTAATTGATATTTCATGAAATCTGCATTGCAACTTGTTCAAAATAAATTCTACTGTGCATGACATGAAGCTGCTTTCTCTCCTCTTTCTTTTCTTTCCTACTTTCTTTCTTGAGTTCATTTCTCTTTTCTCTTTTAAATCCACTGAGAATCTTCAGGTTTAACTCAGACAGGTGTAAGTGACATCAGTCAAGCTTAAAGGATGACAGAACCACGTGCCTACGTAGTCACTGTGTCAATCCCTTAAATTATTCTTCGCTGTTGTGCAGAAGATAAATTACACATGATTTCTAGCAAACTAGCTTAACTATGAAAATTAAATTTTCCTTAATGATTTCCTCTTTTGAAGTCTTCAGTATGAAATTACATTTGCTGTGTCGTAAACTTGTTTCATAGGCTTTTTGAGTTATTCTTTGAAAAAAAAGAAACCATTATGTATAAGTGCAATTTCAGTCTTTATTTTAGGTTTTTGGCATGTGAATCAATTAAAATTAATTTTTTCAGTAGCACTGTGCTCTTAATTAAAAGAAAGCAGAGATAATGTATCTCCTCCCTAAGATCAGAATAGAATTTCTGCATTGTGGTACAAGTGCACATATAGTATGCAACTGTTAGTTTTGCAAATAGCAAACCAAAATGTCACTTCTTTTATTTTAACATTTAAGTAGTATGCAACCATAATTTCTTTTCATATGACTAATACCCTTAAATATATGAAAAAGGAAGTGTTTTCTTATTTTTCTTTACATTTCTATTGGAGGTTTTGAGGGAAAAGTCAAAATAGGTAAACACACACACACACACACACAGAGCAGCTTAGGGCTTGAGGGCCTCTCAGACTGGTCAACACTTCGCACACTTATATGCAGGGTATACGTAGGAGAAGTACGGAGGGGAACTGGCCTGCACACTGCAAGTCGTGAGCTACAAGAATGAAAGGAAGAGTAGAAATCTCAATTCAAATGTATCTCCTCTTCTTAAAGTAGAATATATCCTTTCCATGTGTCCCTGGCAGGTAGACACAGAGCTCAGGTCTTTGGGAGCAACAAGATAGTCATTTATGTGGCTTATTAAAAAAGAAAAATTATTCATAGTTTGAGGAGCCAAGTAATTTTATTACAACTGATACACTTCATGCTACCATGGGTCAATTTTTTATATAAACAAGCAGAAGAAAATTAAAATTCAGTTAGCGTGTTCATCATCTCGCCTGTGGCCTGCACTTCATTCCCGGCACCAACAGTTGAAGGGAGGAGAGGTTTACTTTGGGTCAAGATTCCAGAGGAGTCCATTCACCGTCAGCCAGTGCCAGTGTGGAGACCTCACGGGGAGGGGTGTGTGGCAGCTCGTGGTGCAGGAAGTGGAGGACCGGGGTCAAGGGGGAGGGAAGGTGCCACACACAGACCCAGGGCCATGCCAAACTCGCCAGGCCAAGAATTTCCTGGGCATTTCTAAGCCAAAGAACTTGCCATATCAGTATTCACAGTTGCAACTGATAATTATTTTGCTATACTACATATTGAAGAAAAAGACAACACAAACCATTAGATTGATATTGGCCATAAAGTAGAAAAAAGGTGCATTTTGTGGTGGGTTTCATTTGTTTGTTTTGCAGTACTGGGGATTACACTTGACATGCAGGTGCTCAAGCATCTGAGCTGTCTCCCCAGCCTGTTGGTACATTTTAAGTTTTTTCTTTTCTTTTTTTTTTTTTTAATTCAAATTTCGTGCTGGCCAGATAGCTCAGCAGATTAAAGCACCTGCTTAGAGTAGTGAGACCCTGTACATCCTGTAGACCCATCCCTAAAATACAAAAACAAAAAAAGTCAAAGCACCTTAGGCAGACCCAAGAACCAGAATTTTTCTGTGCTGGCCCCACCCAAGAGCCTGCTGAGACAGAGACTAGGCATGGTGGTGCACACCTGTAATCCCAGCACATGGGATTACAGCACATGGGATTACAGCACATGGGAGGCTGAAAACAGGAGGATCACTATGAGTCCAATCTGTGTAGTGAGATGCTTTAGACCCTGTACTAAATACACAAAATAAAAATAAAATAAATTCATAATTTTGTCATCCTAAATAATTTAGAAAAGCAAATTAGAGTTTCCCTTATTTAAAAAAAAAAATCAAATTAGCCTCTTACAAAACCCACTAAGTTCCTTTCCTTGGCATTGTAGTAACTACAGTGGATGTAGACTCAGGCTTAATGGGTCACATTTCTTGCCATGAAATTCTTTTCTTGGTTCTGAGCTCTGCCTTTGTGTCAGGCATGGCTCACGTGGAAGCCTTCCTCTGTTCACCTTTGTGCTATGTCCAGTGTTTATCTCATACTTACTGTGATCAAGACACATTGTGTGTTGGTCACAAAGAGTCCTAGAGTTGTGTGGAGGACACGGGAATCATGTGTACTGGGAGAGGTGCAGTTGCATTGGGAGAAAGTTGAGATGTGCCCTGGCTATTACACAATGTATGACAACGTACTGAGGAGTTAATAGGTGATCCAGAGGCACAGTCGGAGGAAATTCTGAGTAGATCTAGAGTTAGAGAATGAGCAAAGCAAGCAAAATCTGAAATGTGGAAAATAGTGTGAAATAATTTGGTTCCTCAGACTTTATTAATAGCGTTAATCTGTGTTTCATTAATCAGCTTGCTCTAGGCAAAGCTACCACTACAGTTCATCTCCAAGCCTGAGGGCCTCCAGCAGCAGCAGCCACAGAACGTGTCTTGCTGCCCTATCTGTGGTCCACAGTAGCTGTGCTCTCTATAGCTTCTCATTGAGGGACTGCGTGAAAGAACAGGTCATACAGTAGAAAGTCTTCTTCATACAGAGGGAAAGCACATGAAAGCATAGATATAGCTTTGTGTAACTTCTGTCCTGTGCCCTCCTAATTCTATTCACTTTGTGAGGCAAAATTCATGTCATAAGGCCGAGAGTGTTTTCCTAGAGCTGCCAGTCATAGGAATATATAGGTAAGCATATCCTTTATTAAAAAGATAGGAAAAAAGATAATGTGATCTATTATGCGGGAGGGGTATGCCAACAGTGTTTCCATGAAGAATCTGGTGCTGTAGACAAGTCTTGAATGTTCACATCAAGTAACAGTCAGAGAATTCACTTAACACATATGTAATTTTTAATCAGTTTTACACAACTATAGCTGCTAATCTGAACATCTACTTTGAATATACCAACTTGCAGTAGAAAACTAATTGATTTCCTCTCATCTTGTTTTGAAATTCTGTTGACCTTGCACTTGCCAGGCAAGCACTTACTCCACTGAGCTATCTCCCAGCCCCTCTGTTATCATTTTCACTGTTTAATTGTATTCCCTTTAAAATAACAAAAAGGAATCATTGGCAGTTGTCTTCATTAGTACAAAAACCTCTGGCTTTTTCTTTTGTGTTAAAAAAAAGAGTAAGGTGATTACTTAACAAGTCATGTAACCTGTGCTAAAAATCATTTGAAGATACAATAAAATAAGCACCAAGAATATTTGACTCATACAGAGAAAGCAGAAAGGCAGAAATTGGATTGTTAGCAGAACAACTCAGTATGAATCAAACAGGTTGGAAGTCTCAAACCAAACATTTCCATAATTAAATTAGAGTAAATGTACTAATCACTGATGAAAAGCAGAGGTGCTTGGAGAAAGAACAGACCATACTGTTTATATGTTTTTCAACTTAAGAAAACAACTGTATGTTGTTTACAAGAGATAAATTTAAACCATAAAAACTGGAAGAAGTTGAAAGTTGAAGAATGGAAATCAAATGTTGAAGTGAGCCGGGGAGACAGTATGAATATTAGCATAAAGCAGACTTCAAAATGAGTGATGTTTATTACCAGCAACTCAGAAGATGCATTGTATAAGAGGATTACTGAAAGTTTCTGCATTGGATATCTAAACTATTAAATAAGACAGAACATGGCAAAATAACCAAGTGTGGTGATGAATGCCTGCAATACTCACATTCCATAGACTGAGGCAAAACCATTGCCAGGAATTTGAGGCCAGCTTGGGGTACACAGAAAGTCCAAAGCTATCGTGTGTACTACATAGCAAGACGCTATCGCCAAAACAAAAAAACAAAAACAAAAACAAAAAAAAATGGATGGGGGACAGAAGAAATAGAAAATATCTAGAAGCAAATTTACTATCACAAATATAGATTTTAGCATTGTTTTCTCAGTAATAGATAAAATAAACAGTGAAATCACAAAAGTTAATGAATAATCTGAACAGTGAATTCAACAGCAATTCAAGCTCATTAAAATGAAGAAGAAATTACTCCTTAAAGGAGCAATTTAGAGATTCTAAGATACACCTGAAATAGAGAACATAGGTCACATCTCAGACCATGAGCAAAGTTACATTAAGTTCCAAAGAATTTAAATTCACTTGTGTTCTCTAGTTATGAAATAAAATTAATCAGTGTAATACAGATAGTTTACATGTCCCCAGATATTTCAAAATTAAAGACATCCTAAATAATGTATGGGTCCAAGAAGAAATCTCTGAGGTTGTAACACCTATTTTGAGCAGATATACATGCAAACATACCATCTGTGAAATCTGTATAAGAAAACACAGATGTGACACATTAGTACTTGTATTTTAAGAAACCAGGAAATGATGGTTTCCATCTCCGTGTTAGCACAAAGGACAGAAGAACAAACATTAGCATGAATTTTAAAAATTTAAATAGTCCCTTCTAAAGAGAGAAAATTAGTAGTGAAACAACTTTTAAAAAACCTCAGTATGGCCACGTAGTTCTGTGGTGCGCTACAGCATGCATATGAAGACAGTAGTGCCCCACAGAACGCCTTCCTTGGAGAAGGAGCATTTGCCAGCTCACCTCAGGAAGCCGCTGTAACTCGGAGGTGGAAATCGGGCATTATTAAAACAAGAAACATAGCTACATTTTTACTATCTCATGGCAATGAACAACTCCCAAAGAAGTTTTATTAGCAAATAAAACCATGATAGCTCAGCCAACTAAAGCGCCTGCCTACGTGGATGCAGGGGCTGGTTTTCCACCCCCAGCCCGAAGGCCCCACCCCCAGAATGTGCTCATTGGGCGTGGTGGTGCGCATGCCTGTGATCCCCGTAATTGGGAGGCTGAGCGCAGGTAGATTGCTACGAGTCTGATCTATGAAGTGAGACCCTACAGACTCTGTAGACCCTATCCTAAATCAAAAATAAAATAAAATAAACCATGAAACCAGCAATATACAAAAATGTAAGCATGATGGGTTTGAGTTTTTTTCTTGGAATGCAAGGTTGTCTTAACATATGAAAGTCAGTACATTTCACCATATGTACAAATCAAGATAGGATTAAAAACCACATTAGGAAACAGTAAACAGATTTATAATCTTCACTTTGTACCCCCCAAAAAAGCCAATTTGATATAAACCATAAATAAGTACAAAATAATTTAAATTTATAAAAATAGAGAGAGGAAGAAAATCGAATTTATGACTTTGAGTTTGGCTTCATAGACATGACAGAAATAAAAATCATGAAAGTGAAAAATTTGCTTCATCAAAATAAAAACTTCCACTCTCTGAGAAGAAAGCCACCATCAAAAAATAGACTAAGAAGAGAATTATAAGATACACATCTGAAAACATTTAAATCAAAAATATAGTAAAACTCTGTTCAACTAATAAGTAAAAGCAAAGCAGCAACAACAACAACAAAAAAAAAAAAAAAACTCAAGTAACAATTATTTGTAAGACTCAGTATTCTTGCTCGGTAGCTCTCCAAGAGAATTAAAATGTGTATACATGCAAGGTCCTTACCAGAATATTTACATTATTACTGACAATTCAATTATAATTTATTTTGTTTTTAGTATACATTTTTTATTTTATCAGAAAAGGTAAAATAAAATTGACTGTAGAAATTTTATGCTCCTATCCTTTACCCTGAGCAACTTCTTCGAAGATAACGTAGAATAGACTAACTGTGGCTATTCTGTTATTTTGTTATCTTCTTTGTTTTTGGTTTGGGTTTTCTTGGTGCTGAGGACCGACCTCAAGGCCTTGCATACACTAAGTTCTCCCTCCACCATCAAATTCCGGAGCTATGCATGCAGGCAGTGGCTAGAAATCACTCAGATATGCTTCTCCATGAGAAGCAGCACATGAGCACCAGTGTATTATTTAATGGAATACTATGCATTGAAAATGTTTAAGCCACTGATTCATAAAACTCAGAATTATTCTGAGTGAAAGAAGCTCAGCACAAGAATTGCCTCTTGTAGAATCCCTTTAGAATTGTATTCTAGAAGAGTGAAAAGGAGTCTGCGCCCACAGACATGCCTGGGGTCTAGATGGGGTGGGTGTAGCTCGGAAATGTAGCAATGGGAAGGAGCAGAAGGAAACTTTCTGACAGAGCTTCTTCCTCTTCATAATTGATTGCAAAGTAGGTTCAGATCTAAGGAATTCATTGAAGATTGGTTTGACTCAGGAACTAGCACAATGAGTGACACTGAATAGCCGTGCATTTCAACATGACAGCTCCCCGTGTTTTACAAGAGATAGGAAAGGGCTGATAGCAACTTAGGCAGAGAAACCGGCCCCGGTACATGTGTGGTTGTGTATTTTGGACCAGTGTGAGCGCCTGCAATGAACTCGGGGAGAATGGGGGCACTTCAGTAGCCTGCACATGAAACTACTTAGGTGGGCAGATTTGAGAAAGGGCTAATCTCGTCATTTTCATTACCTGCAATTCCAGATCTCCATAAAAGGATCAAAGCCGTTTTATCTAAAGACCAGCTGTGCTTTTTGTAGCTCAGCCTCCCTTGGCCCTCAAAAATTCTTCTATCACTTGCTGCAGCCTATTTCTGTAAAACAAAAAGAAACAATTCTTTTGGTTCATAACTCAAAATAAAGAGCTTAAAATGCAAATCCATGAATAAGATAATGCTGTAAGATAAATGGATTTTATTCCTGTATAATCAGTGTATGAATACAAATAATTAAGCACTGATCCTTCCCTTCCCTGGTAATGCAGAAAGACAAAAAGCAAGCAATCCAAGTCAACGCACACTCACTGAGCACACACTGCACTTAATTATGGTTTTCAAGCTTTTGTGACGGGACCTTTAATAAGAATTGTAATTTATATCGCAACCCCGTATGTACGTACATGTCTGTTAAAAAAAAAAAGCCCTATTTTGGCTAAATAAGTTGCACACTGACGTTCGCCAGCTGAGTCTATCCTCGTCTACATCTGTGAAATTGTAGCTCATGCCCCAGGGCCAGGTGGCTGTTGTGGGCAGCAGGGCACAACACCATCCTCCCTGCCTAGCATGGGTCATTGCCCACCGGTGGTGGCAGCAGCACTGGAGTTGGGTAAGAAGCAGAGGCCCGGGGACTGGGGAGATGGCTCAGTGGAATAAGAACTTCCCTGGCAAGTGCAAGGGCCTGAGTTCAGTCCCCAGTTCTGCCAAAGAGAGAGAGAGAGAGAGAGAGAGAGAGAGAGAGAGAGAGAGAGAGAAGCAGAGTCCCCTGGGCCCCGCCTCACAGCCACTGAATCACACCCTGCATTGTATCAAGGCCTCTGGCTTCATCCTGTGCACATTAGTGTGTCAGAAACCCTGTGCCAGGTCATGGGCGAAGCAGAACATGGACAGAATCTTCTTGAGATTATTCTGGACAGAGATCCTTGCTCAGGGATGATCTGGGTTTGGTTTTTGTTTGGTTTTGTGATTTTGTTTATTTTAGTTATGCTTATCGAGGGACAGTGGCAAAAATGCCTGCTGGGCAAGCACAAGGTTGTGAGTTCGATTCTTGATCCAAAAAAAAAAAAAGAATATGCTTGTCCAGTGCCCAAGAAAGCCACAAATTCAGTATCCCTGAAGATATTAAAGGGTATGAGCATTTTTATTTATTAGCTCAGATAAATGAACAAAATCTATCGGGCTGTTTGAGCTTGATCCCATTTCAGAACCATTGGTCTATGGGCATAAATCAGAGATGTGTGTTACTGCGATTGTTTATTACAAAAGTGAAAACCCACACTTCAGGTAATGGAGAAATTTTAGTTTTCATTATCGATGGCTTCATATAAAAGCATTTTATTCCCAGAATATTTATTGATAAGGCCATGGCTACTACTCCTGAATTTACTTCTTGTGGGAAAATTTCCAAACATCTCCTTTCTCCCCATAACTGCCCTTTTATAGAAGTGTAATGTGAGTTCAAGTAGAAATATTATCACTAGCCCAGCTGAGCTGGCAAAATTCTGCCCTGGATTACTTCCAGTGGATCCCTAACCCAGGATCCCCTGGCTGACAGCATGAGGCTGATGCAGAGAGGCTGTCTCTGCGGACCCTCCCCCTGTGGCGGTTGTTTCTTGAGCGATGGATGGGGAAGTTTCACCCTGGAGTTGCCAGTCTTGCTGCCACTAAAAGGCTCTCTCGCATTAGCAGCTTCTGTGTTGCATTTTAAGAAAGTAATAGACAGCAGCCTCATGCTGTTCAGGGTCCCCGAGGAGAGCCCTGGCCACCTCTGCTCCTGTGTCCAGTCTAATGGCCTTGCCTGGAGGGAAGGCGTAGAGGGGAGGGGTGTGAGCGCTGCGTCTCACAGACGGGACAGTCCTCCTTCACTTGGGAAGCCACCGCGTCCTTTCCGGGCCTCCAGCTTGAAAGCTGTGGCAGCAGTGCTTTCCCAGTGAAAACCAGCCTCTGTCATTTGCGGCTCAGGCACCCAGGAAGGCCATGAAGCACAGAAGGAAAAATTAGCAGCGGGTAAGCGCAGGTGGTCGAGCAGAGGAACAGCTTGTTCTTTTAGAAAATATGGTAAAACAAATAAAAGATAAATGAAAAATAAATAAATAAATGAATGAATCTACCTAGGAGGGTGTTCTAGAAACATTGTGTCCTATATTTTTGTTTTCGTTTTTTTCTCTTTTCTTAAAAACAAAAATTCTTTTAGAGTACCAGTCAAGTACCTACATAACAATAAATTACAATGGACGGAAAAAGGATCTTTGTTTTTGTTAATTGAAAAAACAATAATGGCAAGCAACATTAAACAGGTTTGTGTGAATTTTAGTAAAATTATTTTTTGTTAAAAAGTGTTTGTTGTTGGACCAGCCAGATAGCTCAGCAGATTAAAGCTACTGCTTAGGTAGATGCCGTGGCCCCGGATGCATCCCAGCCTGCCATACCACCCCTCCCCCAGGGTGCCCTGAGCCAGTGATTGAGACTGGGCGTGGTGTCATGCTCCTGTAATCCTGGCACTTGGGAGGCTGAACAAAGGAGGATCACTATGAGTCCCGTCAACGTAGTGAGACCCTGTAGACCCTGCACCAACTACCTAAAAATAATAATAATAATAATTGAGGAGCGGTCATAAAGACAGGAACGAGCATGTTCTTCTTCTGCTGAAAATATGTGGTCTTTTGCAGAAGGGTAATGTTGAAGGTTTTTCTTAATTAAAGTGTATGGTCTGCCATGGTATCTGATGGTGGCAACTTTTCATTTCCAAGTGAAGCTGCTATTTTCAAGTACACATATATTTTTAATTGGGAAAACAGTGACCCAACACTGCATGAGTGTTGTTCTTCCCTTGAACTCCAAAGACTGGAAATTTTTTTCTCAGCTTAAACCATCATGTCCTGATTTTCAGAGGTTGAGTTTATAATTGGGTTACATTTTGCCTGTTTCTGAACCTGTATTTTAGAGGGAAAGAAAGGCCCAATAACAGTGACTATATTTTAAAATAAAATTACTCTTTAGTCTCTAAGGAAATAACCGTGATTAGCTCTAGGCAATATTTATTTATGTGAGATTTAAGATATCACAGTAAAAACAGTGCCTTTTCTGAAAACTTATAATTGATGTATTTTCCTTGTAAGTACTTAGCAGCTTCAGAAAAAAAGTAGACATATCTAATAAAAGGCTAGCCACCTAATGTTTTAAAAATTATAACTGAAATCCTGTGAGTGAAAAAATCTATAACTTCCAATTATAGATAAGAATAAGAAAATGCTAAGTAATTTCTGTAAAATAAGCATTACATTTTTCCTATAGGGAGGTAACACTCTAAATCTCTTTTAATTAAATAACTTTCAGGGGCTGGGGAGATAGCTCACAGTAGAATAAACACTTGCCTGGCAAGCGCAAGGGCCTGAGTTCAATCCCTGGTTGTGCCAAAAATAAATAAATAAATTTCATATGGTGTATTTATTAGACAAACAAGTCTCATAAATCCAGTAATACTTCTTTATTTGTTGCTGCATTTACTTGCCCAAAGTACCACTGCTCACTACTAGCAGTGGGTGAGGTATACTGCTAGAGTTGTCCTTACAGTAGAAAAAAAAGGTAGGAACATGACATATATACACGGCAAATAGATCCACTGAAAATCAGCAGCACTTGGGCTTGTGGTGTCCCATGAGATAAACCACACATACAAGCTTAGATACCACGTGCGTTCTCTTGCACAGGAAACCACAAATATAAATAAAGAGCAAAACTGAAGTTAGATGGTAGGAAATAGGGAGATTGGGCCTTTGTGAAGGGGAGATCAAGACGTGGAGGGGAGGGAGGGCCCTGAGATGGGGGGGATTGAGAGATGAGGAGGGGACCCAGAGATGGGAGTGGGGTGGCCCACAGATGGGGGAGGGCAGTCCAAAGATGGGGGAAGGCGGCCAAGATGGGGAAGGGCATTCCAGAGATGGGGGAGGGGCAGCCCATTCAGAAGGAAGTGAGGTGCCAGTTTCTGTGTATTAGCTGCCCACCAGGAGTGGAATCACTGTGGGATCCAGATGTGGGCTGATAAATGATAAAAACTGAAAAACAATGCGGAATTTGTGAAGCTGTAGCAGCCGCACGCACTCACCTGCATTTCCTCTGTCTCCTCCTTTCTGTGCTGCAGCCCATGAAGGCTCTGGAGAAGCCAGTCAGAAGGAGACCTCCACCTGCGACATCTGCCAGTTCGGTGCAGAGTGTGATGAAGATGCTGAGGACGTCTGGTAGGGTGCTCTCGTGGCTTCCTCTTGCAAACAAGATAGCGACCTTCACTAGCTGCTTTTATTCCATCCTCCATGCTCCTAAAGAAGACGCTGTTGGCATTGTCATTTTCTTTGGCTTTCCCAAGGGAGAAACCTGAGCACTATTCCAGCAACCAGCCGGCGGAGGTCTAGGCAGAAGCTGTGCAGGAATGTACAGCTGAGCCATGGCCTCCAGCACTGCTGGTGTTAGGCAGGGAGGGCAACACCATATTTACTCAAATATCTCTCAGGAAGCATCACTGACCCTCAAGAGTGGTGCCTGTCTAAATCTGTTCAGGCTGCTGTAACAAAATGCCATGAACCAGGTAGCTGAGAAGCAGTAGACGTGCTTTTCAAGCCCCAGACATCGTCAGGTCCCACAGCCCGATCTGTAGCCTTGATCACCCGTGCCCGCCTTGGAAGGGGGTCAAGGATGCCCTCTTGGGCTCTTCACCAGGGCACTCGCCCAGCTCGTGAGCGCTCATGCCCATGATCTGATCTGCTCTTCCTACTATCACTTTGGGGGTCAGAATGTCAAAACAGGAGGCAGCAGAAGTCCTCAGGCCACAACAGTTGCTAAACCAACCTTTTTCTTTTCTTTCCTAACCGGGGATTGAACTCAGGCCCTTGCTCTTGCCAGGGAAGTGCTTATTGCACTGAGCCATTTCCCTGGCCCCCACTAATCCAACTTCGAAGACGACAGTTGGAGCGACTGACGAGCATTTGCGTCAGGCGCGTGCAGTGCGTACACATGGCTGTTTCGGCCAGAGGCCTCAGGACTTGCTACCTAAGCTCAGCGCAGCACAGCCCCACTGATGAAAATGCGTAGAACAAATGGTGGTCAGCGCTCACTCTTAAATGTTATCGAAACCTTTGCCTTTAGTGCTCATGTACGTAGGTCCTGTCTGATCAGGCAGGAAGGCGAAAATTCCAAAGGCCCGAACGGTGTTTCTGTGGCATAATAGTGGAAAACAATAGTCTGTGTTACTTTCCTGCCCTCTGTAGCCCTCCCTCTTTCTTCTCTGTCCTTCTCTCCCTTTGTCCTCCCTCCTCTCTCTTTCATACTCATTTCTCATGAAAACAACCGATTTCTCCTTATTTTCTTCAATATGCAGTCGTTCTTTGTCTAAAGCAATTACCAATCACATGATCAAACTTGCTCAGCAAGAGCACATTCAGTGTATGTCGAAAGCAAATGAAGGCAAAAACCCCAGCCGAACGAGATGCAGGGCTTCTTCCGGGTAGACACTGTCACTGGAGAGCCAGCCGGATCGTCCATCTGTCAACAAGAGCAGGCGCAGGAGACTGTCTCTGCCCACCCAGCACTTGGTGGATGGGCAGCAGAAGCCAGGGTGGCTGGCCGTCTCGGGGTGAAGAGAGGTACTATATACCTAAGGACGTCTTGGGCATCTAGGAACCATGAGTTTATGGAGGAAGATTCCCAGAACTACTTGGGGAATTTTAAAACTGGAATATTTTTTTGTTCTACCCCAAATTCAATGCCTCAGAATCAGGGGTGGTCCTTAAAATTTCACTTCTCTAAAACTTAACAAACAATTATAGAAACACTGCTCTTAGGTAGGAGACTGCCTCAGTCTGCAGCTATAGTTTGAGTCTCTTTTTAAGTTGTCAATGTGTTTGCTATAACTTATTTTACTTAAAATATTCACATGGGTCTCTCAGTTTTGTAAAGATTTTCCCTAGCTTCTCATCTTTTGAAAAGCGATATAGTTTCACTTTCCATGTACGGAGACCCAATTCCCGGGGATGTACTATCAGTGGAAAGTCATTGGTGGCTGCAGACCTCCTCTCGTGTGCATTTTCCTCATTTACCTTTACAAGACCAGAGGAAGCAGATGCTCTCTTATTTTACTTTACAAAGAGGAAAATGAGTTTGGAAATGTTTTATTGACAGAGATGAAAATATAAGGGGAAAGCGAGGAGAGCCTGTTCCCATGTCAGTTCAGCCAAAGACAGGCAGAGCAGCCTCGTCCTGTCCTGTCTGGAATAATGAGGTAGCCAGATTGCAGGGTGTGCACCCGGTGACTGGAGACCTGCAGGTTAGAGCCGGTGGCCACAGGACTGGCTGCAACAGGCGGTGGGCAGCTGTCCAAGTGAGCAGTGTTACTTCTGGTTTTCTTCAAAGTTCAGATCCTGAGTGCAGAAGCAGCTCCGGGAGCTTGAGCAAGATCTGTAGCTCCAGGAAGATTCTCCAGTGACCCTAGAACCCAGTCTGGCAAGAGGTGTTCAGAGAAAGTTCAGTTACAGAATAGACAGGAGAAGGACAGGGAAAAGGAGTGTCAACCATGCCAAGAGTCAAAACACTGGGAGAAGAGCTAGTGCGACACCCACTTCCCAGAACAAATGCAGAAGGCCAACCCTTGGTTAGCAGGCAGGAAGAGGCAAAGCCTGCAAGGGAAACCAGCTTCAAGATCAGTGGAGCCAGCAGCAGGGCTGCTGGGTCTGCGTCCGTCAGCTGTTGGACATGTCATATGCCCCAGCCCAGGGACAGGGCTTGCTCCAAAAACTGGAGGAAGTCTAGACCTCCAGCTGGGGGCTGTGTGGCCATAGCTGTGAAGATTAGAGGCTGCAGAGACAGGGAGCCAAGGAGTCCATTATCCTTCCTGGGCAAGAATGAAAAGTGGTTAGCATTTAAATAAAATGTATTTAAAATACCAGTGTAAGCAGTAAAGGCTGATGCCGAAAGGAGGATGTCATCGATTTCTCATTTACACAAATAGTTTTGTGTGTTCCCCTGTTACATTGAGTCATAGACACAAGGGGCACCCTGTAAACAGCTGAAGGATCCAAGAACAGAGCAATAAATGAAATTAAACAGGCAGGGAATGAACGAGGCTGTAAAGTAAGAGAAGAAGCAGCAGAGAAGTAAGTGCCCTGGCACAGCCCTGGGCGTAGACCCTCTGCGTGTCTGTCGGGCTTTCAGACACTGCTGACGTTGAATGGAATCGCGGCCAGGTCCACCCCCAAGCATGAGTACTGCGTAGCATAAGTAACAGCAAAGGGCATGACCTGCTGCTTTGCTTTTCATTTGGCATCAGCTGAACCATCATCTCAGTGCATGCAAATCTCCTGCCCCCGCATTATGATGTAACAAGACACAAATAAGTGCTGATGCGAAAGAATGTTATCGTGTCTCAAATACACCACAGGATGGGAAATTAATTCCTGATCTTTCCTTAACCCTGGCCCACAAAATTAATATTTCAAATTTTGCCACAAGGACTGAGTGTATTTATTCAAAAATTTAGAAAGAGTTATCTCCAAAATGAAGATAGGTACTTGTTAGGAAATCAAAGCTAGTACATAATTAGTTTGTTATGCTTCCCTAGAACTGGGTTTTGACTAAAGCAAGTCACACTGAAGGAAAAGAAACAAAAGCGAGAAAGACAAAGTTAAATAAGAAGAAGTAATAATTAGAAGGTGGTATTAGGGGCCAGAGAGATAGTGCAGAGTCATAAGCACCTACCTGGCAAGCACAAGGACCCAAGTTCAATCCCTGGCCCCACATACCGCACAGTCTTGGCCCCTGGCCCCCAGGACCAGGCATGTTGGTGCTCACCTGTAACTCCAGCACTCAGGAGGTTGAGCCAGGAGGATCTCTGTGAGTTTGAGACCAGCCTGGGGGCTACAAAAGTGAGCACAAGGCCAGCCCACGCTGCATAATGCAACCCTGTCTCAAAAGAAAAAAAAGGTGATATTACAGAGCCAGTGAGATAGCTCAGTGGACTAAGCACCTCCTTTGACAAGTACAATACAGAGTTTCTAATCCAAGATGTGGCTAATATTCATTGACTTCACTTCAAGGTTTTCCATTGCCCTTAAAAGAAAAATCAGAAAATGGTCATGTTTTCTTAATAAGAAATACTGATACTTGTTTCAAAAGAACCTTCTGCTAAAGATATTTGCCAAATGCAGGGAAAGATTAAACTTCCCAAGGAGAAAGTTAAAGTTTCTTAAGATAAATAATCCATAGCCCACTGTTGCAACAGAGGCATCCTTTACTTAAAATGAAATTCAGAGACAATTGAAACACCTGTGTAAGGGCTTGTACCTGCCTGTTTGGGGGCAGAGGTCGGGGAAGGAGAAAAAGAGGGACTTAGAAGTTTGTTCTTCTTTCTGTCTAGGCTGAAAAGAGTCAAACTGGATACATTTGCACACCAAAGACAGTCAAATAGACTCTGCCAGATATTTATAAAGAAAGAGAAAAGCTTACAAATAAGACAAACATAATAAACTCGACTCTTGCACAGTGGTAAAACCCACCTGAGAGCACTGGGATTAGCAACTTGCGATTTCAACCAATATTTCTGGTGCTTGGTTTGTTTCAGAAATTGCTGTAAATTCCTTCAAGTATCTTACCTGATAAATTATCTCAGTCAGTCTAAAGTAGGTCAGTAGTAGTTTTGCACAGGGAAAGATTCCTTGGAAGTAATTAGGCTGAGCCTTTCTGTTGATCCTGTCAGAAGCAGTCCAGAGCCCTGAATGGATGCTCGCTTCGTGTATCGCAGTGGGGTATGTGAACTGGATGATAGAGCGATGGTGGTGAACCTGCAGCTCACGGGCCACAGCCAGCTGTTTGCTAATCAGTGAAAGCTCGAAAAGGTTCGCCATCCCTGGGATAGCGGAAGCTGGGAGCTGGGTCCTCATGGGTGGTATGAATCTGGCTGTGTGTCTAATGCTTCCAGGGTATCAAAACTGATCAAAGAAGAAAGCACAGGTCTAAGAGCAGATACAGCTGGAAGACAAATGACATAAAAGGACAACTCACACTATTATGTGTATCTGCCTGACCTGTGCGCTGTTCCCACTTTAGCTCTGTTTCTGTCACATTCACTATGTGCTACTCAGGCTCCGTTAGTAAGACACACTGGCGTGAGGCTATTACTTCTCAGTCGTCGTTCTGTTTGTCTGAAAGCATTAATGCTGTTTTCCAGAA
This sequence comes from Ctenomys sociabilis, assembly GCA_004027165.1. NCBI lineage: Eukaryota > Metazoa > Chordata > Mammalia > Rodentia > Ctenomyidae > Ctenomys > Ctenomys sociabilis. The sequence continues at coordinate 20,226 of PVKA01007805.1, read as the reverse complement.
CTGTAGCACTACTCCGCAAGTGCGTGACGTCCTTGCAACCAGCTGCAGCACTAGAGGAGAGAAGCCATTTAGTTGCGGTAGAATGAGTTCCCAGGTGGGTGTGAGCTGTGGATGCTTCACCCATGAACCGGGCCAGGACTAGCTCCCTTCTGTTAGTGTTTCCCTTACAAAGATGGTTCGGTCTGAAGTCTTTAGCATCATGCTCTTGGGGTCTGTGAAGGCTCCTGTCACTGACAGAACTGCGTGTTGTTGGCCTCGTTCCCACTTTTAATGCATTTTGGACTGCGGAGGCTCATGAATATTTGAAGCAGGGCAATGGCGTGGATGATCTTGGTACTGCATTCCCTATGTATATAAGTAAATTAGACATTAAGTCCTGCTGACTTCAGTGCATTTGGGTTGTGAGCCTGATAGGGAAAATTAAAACACCTCTGAGAGAAATACAGGAAATAATTTCTTTATAACAACTATGGGTAGAGAATGGGTCAAAAAGTTTCCAGTTCTTCCCTACTTGGTGAAAAGATCAGTTCGTGTTGTACAGGGTACAGTATAAGGAGAGGATGCTGATTAGTAACAGATCTTTTGAACTGAGGTTTCTTTTAGGCCTCCCTAAAAGAGGGAGTGTAGTGTTTCCTTTGTATTGATTTTCTTTGTTCTCTGGCTTTAGAACTGTAAATATGGTAAACCAAAATTAGCACTGACTTCTAATGTGAATTTACTCATGAAGAGAATGAAAAAAACAAAAAGATACCAGGTGTGGTCTACAAAATCCAGAAGTTTGGCTTGACGCATGCATAGAGCTCTGTGCAGCGCTTCCTGGTCCCAGGATTCCTTTGGCTAGAGTATAATCTGCCGGAACTGGTTCCTGTCCCTGCACGGAAGGTAGTGTCACCACCTCTGACAACTGCCAGTGGCTCCCAGTTGTGCAGATAGGTTAGGACCAAGAAGGAAGAATGCTTTTCTTTCTTTCTGTGCTTTCATGTGCCCAGAAATGTGTTCAGAGAGAAAGACAAATCTGGAGTGATTTGAGCATGCTCACATCTTTCTACTCTGGTCATCTTGAGAGGAACTTGAAGTTGCATTTTAGCAAAGACCCAAATTTAGAACTTTAATTCCATTGTGTGTTAATGCTTATATGCATTCCTGCACTGATTCTGACCAAGAAAAGCTAGTCTGTATTTTCCTAAACTTCACATAATGCAATTACACTTAGCATGCAATTCCAGCTAGACAGGGCTAGCAGGACTGCGGACTAGCATGCTCTGCTCAGGGCTCAGCACAGGGCAGTAATAGTCACCTGTGCCAACAGGTGCCATGCGTGTGGTGGAGCTTCTCTGCCATGGCTGCCAATACCCAGATCTACAAACTGAAGCTAAAAGCTTCAAATAAGAGTAAAAGTCAATTAATGGCGGTGAACTTCAAATGCACCACAGTTAGATAACAACCAAGAAGTGACCCGTTCTGCAAAAAGAATAGTTACATCTAAGCCGGGCATGGTGGCGCATGCCTGTAATCCCAGCACTCGGGAGGCTGAGGCAGGAGGATTATTGTGAGTTCGAGACCAGCCTGAGCTACAAAGTGAGCTTAAGGCCAGCCTGAACTGCATAGTGAGACCCTGTCTCAAAAAGACAAAAAAAAAAAAAATAAAAAAAAAAAAAAAAA